>JAQMYL010000010.1:6403881-6415589 GCA_030014365.1 Clarias pachynema | reverse complement strand
ATACACACACACATTATATACACACACATACATGTCATACACACATACATATATACACACACACATACATTATACACACATACGTGCTATACATATTATATATACACACACGCATACGTGTATATACACACACATTATATACAGTACACAAACATTATACACAAACATTATACACGCATACGTACTATACATATTATATGCACACATATACAAACATACATACATACATATTATACACACATTATACACACACATACATACATATTATATATATACACACACATACATACATATTATATACCCACACACTATATACTATACATACATACATACATATTATATATACACACACATACATACATATTATACACACTCGCACACTTTATATATACACACTTCAAAACATCCAGGTTCTACTTGTGTCCTGTGTGTACGTGTATTAGATGTGAAGTGTAATAAAGCCTTAATAGATCAGCTATAACATTCAGAGCAGTGAGAGATGTTCATCTGTTTTAGAAAGATCAACTTATTGTCCCGCATTAAGCAAAGACAACAACTAAGGAGAATGCTGAGAATACTAACATTGGAATAAGAACTGTCCGGGGCCTTATTAAAACCTGGAAGGATAGTGGTGAACCATGTGTGTGATGGGGGGGGGGGGACTCACGGCTGTGTTTAATAGTGAAAGTAAGAACATTTCCACACGCACAGTGCGAAGAGGACTCAGGGGAACTCTCACATTGGGACTAAACAGCCAGCTGTGTAGCCTTAAGGAAACCACTCATCAGTGAGACTAATCAGGGGGAAAAAGGCTTTAATTTGCTAGAGAACATAAAGAATGAAGTGGTTCAGGGTGCATGGAACGACATTTTCTTTGGGACGTGCTGGAGAAGACTTTATGCAGCGATCCGACACTCCCATCACCAATACAAGATCTTGGAGAGAAATTAACGCAACTCTGGACGGAAATAAAAGTTGCGACAGCGCATAGGCTTATTGGAATGATGCCACAGAGTTTGATGTGATAGAGGCAGGAAAAAATGGGCAAGCATAAGGATCTGAGAGACTTTAACAAGTGTCACATTGTGATGGCTAAAGAGCTCGCCAGAATTCCAGGTTGTCTGAGGTGTTCCTGGTTTGCAGGGGTTAGAACCTACCTACCTTTCACCCAGTAAGGTAAACTGGGGACAATAGCAAAACAAGAAGCGAGCGAGGGAACGACGTTTTATAGCTCCTGTAACATAAGGGCAAAAACTTGTTTCACGCGTCCTATTCTTTCTCAGTTCGAACCGGATTTTACTTCGGACATCGATACCGACGTATCGTACGCTGTTGAAGTTTTAATTTATTCATTGATTGTTTAAATAACACCTTGTGTCTCGCAGGTACCCAAGTATTTGTCTCAGCAGTGGGCCAAAGCGCCAGGAAGAGGAGAAGTGGGAAAACTCAAGATTGGAAAGTATGTGATACAGTTACAAGTGTCTATTAGGATCTGTTCTGTACAGGATGGTTATTATACTGATGTGTTTGTGTTATTTACAGGAATCAGGGGAAGGCAGAGGTGAGCGGCAATTTCTTTATCCTTGCTTTACCAGTGTTTCTCACTCTGATCTCGAATGTCTATAACACTGTAACACGTAGTAGACGTCTGCGAGCGTTTTACATACGTTACACCCGCACATGGTAGCACGTAGACTCGACTCGTTCCTCGTCCCGACTCTGTCTCCGTCAGGTGTCATTCACGCTGAACGAGGAGCTGACGGCGATAGACAGCATAAGCGAGAAGGCGTCCATGGTGCGAGCGCCTCGTGAGCACCCGTTCACCCTGCAGACGGTCGGCGGACAGACCCTGGCTGTTTACACAGAGACGTCCTCAGGTAAAGGGTTACATTACAGCTGTCCGGGCTCGAAATCTCAGACCTGACTTGAACTGTTTTACCGCTGAAGTGTATATGAAGATCAGATTAAACGGAAGTGTAAATATCCATGCTCGAGCGTTTGTTATATTTCTGCTTTCTGTGCTTTGGGATGATGAACCCAGTGCAGAGCAGATGCAAAATAATGATCATGTGTTTTATGAACAAATGAGTGTTGGTCTGAGGTGCGAGCCCTGAGCTGTAGAGATGATGATGATGATGATGATTGATGATTATTATAAAAGAGCTGATGTGTTAAATATCTGAGCTGCTGTACTGGTAAGTCATTAACCTTCGCTTGTGTGAGTTTGGGCTCATGCTTTTAGCAATAGTGATGATTTATCTATTTATTTATCTATCTATCTATCTATCTATCTATATATCTATCTATCTGTCTGTCTGTCTGTCTGTTTATCTATGTCTGTCTATCGTATGTCTGTCCGTCTATTTGTATATCTCTCTTTATTTCTCTCTCTCTGTATTTTTATGTATCTCCATCTCTGTTCTTCTTCTGTTCGTCTCTCTCTCTTTCTGTATCTCTGTCACACACTCTGTATCTCTCTTGTAACTTTATCTATTTGCATCTCTTTCTCTGAATTCCTGTCTCTCTCTCTCTCTCTCACTTTGACTCGATTTGCTCTCTCGATCCGGGCGATTTGCAGTGACCGATCCGTTCCGACGTTTTTGGTGTGATGCTTCTTTCCGTTTGTGTTAAGCTTTCCGCCGCCGCTGCCCGTGCGCGACGTCTGCTTCATTGATGGATCAGTGTGTGTGTGTGCGCGTGTTGTGTCGTGGTGCCGTGGGAGTGTGATTTGATGGTCTTCCTTGACAATAACCTGGTTTCCACAAGCTGAATCAAGCTTCTCTCTCTCTCTCTCTCTCTCTCTCTCTCTTATAACTGGTGGTGTTTCCGTGTTGCGTTTGGGGTGTGTGTGTGTGTGTGTGTGTGTGTGTGTGTGTGTGTGTGTGTGTGAGAAGCACTCGAGTTTGCTTCAGCATCAGGCCTGAGTTTGTGCGATTTTCCTCAGACGCACACACATCTAATTATGAAGAGCTTTTCTTCTCTCCTCACTCCAGCACTCACGATCTGAGAACTGAGGCCGCATCATGAAACCCCCGTTTATCGTTGATTATTTTCTTCTAACAGCACACGCTTTAGTGTTTTATTTCCTACTATTCGGAAGCCTCAAACATTCCCAGCTCATCCTTTTTGCAGTAATTTATCCAGCTCTCTTCACGCGTGACCCCCTTCCTGTTACATTCCCGTGTACACTGAATACACTGGAGGGACGACTTACATTAACAGCTTTGATTATTTACAGACGTCTGTTAAAATAAAATGAGTGCAAAATGACATCACATAATCACATTTTTTAATA
This sequence comes from Clarias pachynema, assembly GCA_030014365.1. Lineage (NCBI taxonomy): Eukaryota > Metazoa > Chordata > Actinopteri > Siluriformes > Clariidae > Clarias > Clarias pachynema. Next base: position 6,412,294 of record JAQMYL010000010.1, on the reverse strand, counting down.
TGTTACGATAATTTGGTGTCTGGATGCTGGAGTAGGAGTGAAATGAATGTGCTTCAGTATTGGGATTGGAGTGTGTGTGTGTGTGTGTTCATATTGTACAGGTTGTGTTTGTGTGGTGATGGAAAGCTTTGAGCCCTTAATTGACTCTTTGCAGTGTGCGTGTGGTTTTGGGGCTTGGCTTGTGGCACTGTGTGTGTGTGTGTGTGTGTGTGTGTGTAGTATGTTAAGTTCAGAACTTTACACACGCTCAGCGTGAACACGAATGTCACGGCGATACTGGGCTTTTAATGATTTCTTCAAACTGGTATTTTTTTCCCCCAATAACCCCAACAATTTTCTTCATTCTTTATACTGTACGTTCCCAACATCTTTGATGCATGTTTGCTGTCTTTGTCGTGTTGGAAATCTCACTTTTCGCACTCATGCTCCTGGAGGAAGTTTGAGTGGTAGAGCGGGTCAGGTAACGGTCCTTCCATGTGCCACCGAGAGACAAATACTTCCCACCCTGGTGAAATATCCGTTTTTATCTCAGCAGCTGAAGTGAAGGACCTTGTCAGCACTGGGACTCGAACCAGGGACCTTCTGATCAGCAGTCATGCACCTTAAGCAGTGACCAGGCATTGGAACTACTGGTCTAGCTGATGATCTAAAGTTATGCTAAAAAATTCTGAGGTAGTTCTCCTTCTTCATGTCAGAAAAACCGCCCCAAAGGATGATGCTACCACCACCAAGCTGAATAGATGGCACAGTGTTCTTGAGGTTGAATTCTATTCAGTTTCGGTTCAAGTCCCCAACATACGAACGAGTTCAGTTCCGAAAGCTCGTACGTAAGTCCAGTTTGTTTGTAAGTCCAACAAACATCGTCTGGGTAATCCAGTAAGATACTAACACAACTGGCTATACACAGTATAAAACTAACAGGTTCCATGGTCTTGTGCTTGTTTTTTAGAACCGTACCGACGGTTAAACGATTGATATAAAATCTTTTCACCTTGCTCCCCCCCCACCCCTTCTCTCAATTATTTTCATTTCATTATTGCTTGGCCCTTGCGGACATCCTGGGATGCGCGCGTGGGAACGTGACCACGATTGAACATACACAAACGCTTGTTCGTATCTTTGAAAGTTCATAACTCGAATGTTCGTATGTAGGGGACTTACCGTATAGCGCTTTTACCAATGGTCACTGTCGCACTTTCTGCTCTGTCCACTTTCATTATTGGAAGCTCGGATACAAAACTGTTTGTGGGAACTTCAAGCCTTATTGCGCAAATGCAGTCACAAGCCATCAGAGAACAGGTGCCTGTATCAGCCGAGTCCAAGACCATCTTCATGGTCAAGTGGAACCGTCCCCCTAGTCACCACACGCATCCCAATCAGACCACACAGGGCCTCTATGCGCTGAGATCTCCATCCAGAAGTGAGGCACCAGGTTGAATGCCTCCCTCACCGTTACTTCTCCAAACATACCTCTGGTCAAAACCTTTGCTCTAGAAGGCTTTTTCTCCGTCCATGCTGTCAGTTGCAAACTTGAGTCGCATTTGAAGGTGTTGATTTCAGAGCAGGAGCTTCGGTCTTGAGTGACAGTCTTTCAGTCCACATTGATGCAAAACAGCGTCCAGTTCCAGTTGTGTTCTATAGCGTTCTTGGAATCTTAGTTGTTTAGAAACTGCTCCATGTGACGTCCCTGACTTGAGTAAATCTACCATCCACTTTATCAAGATCTGGACCGACCTCGTTAAAGCAAACAGTGCAAACAGTTTTTATGTTGGCACTGATGAGCCACCAGCTGTAGGCATTTGTGATCACTAACAGGAAGTGGATATTTTGGGACATTTAGGGAATTTCAGCCTCACTGAATTAATAATCTAAGTCCCTCATTCACTCATCGTCTATACTACTTTATCCTGTATTCAGGGTTGCAGGGGGGCCTGGAGCCTATCCCAGGAGACTTAGGGCACAAGGCGAAAGCTCGTATGTAAGTCCAGTTTATTTGTAAGTCTAACAAACACCCAGGGTGTACACCCTGGACGGGGTGCCAATCCATCGCAGGGCACACACACTATGGGCAATTTGGGAACGCCAATTAGTCTAATCTGCATGTCTTTGGACTGTGGGAGGAAACCGGAGTACCCGGAGGAAACCCACCAAGCACACAGAGGCGGGAACCGAACCTGGCCGGTAATCGAACTCGAACCCTGGAGGTGCAAGGTGACAGTGCTAACCACTACACCAAAACATTTGGGGTTTACCACTAATAAAGATCTTTTAAGATATGTAAGAGAAAACCAGTTCAAAGAAACCATAAAAAAGCCCAATATTAGTAATAAGAGATGTATGTAAACTTCTGACCACTCTAATTAGGCTTAGTGTGTGTGTGTGTGTGTGTGTGTGTTGGCTCGGTTCTCATGTTGCCATCCCTCTCATAGGCCAGTCAGACGCTGAAGGCAGCGGTTCAGGTACTGGTACGGGCCCAGGTGAGTCCTCTGTCTACACTCAGGACTATTGGCGCGTCTTAAGAACACACACACGCATACATACACACACATACACGTTTTGATGATGTGATGAGTTGTGGTGTGAGCTGATTAAAAATATCAGCCAAGACCATCATCATCATCATCACGCAGACTGTAAGATGAGTATGGAGTAGGTCATGGGTCAGCGAATGCCGCGTGCAGAGAGTTTTGATGAAAATGGCGGTTTATGTCGTTGCTCGAATGGCAGAAGTGGTGTTCGTTGTCGTCACGCTGTATGTATGTGTGTGTGCTGCTTTCGGGTCAGGCAGTGACGTTTCACTAACTCGCTCTGTGTGTCTCCCCACAAAGACAAAATAGCGCTGGAGGGCGTGGTGGTGCAGCGAGCCGAGTGCAGACCAGCCGCCAACGAGCACTACATGAGGTTGAAGAGGTGAGCGTAAACATGTGAACAAACAAATTTCTGTCGTATCTTTTTTTTTTTTTTTTTAAGGTTTGAGCTTACGATTTTTCGTTACAGGTTACAGATCGAGGAGTCGTCGAAACCCCACCGGTTCTCTCAGCAGCTGGACAAAGCCGTCACCACTAATTACAAACCAGTGGCCAACCACGCTTATAACGTGAGTCTTACGGAGACGTATTACAGTCGTTTTGGCTTTAAGAAATTAAATAAATAAGGGGAAACCCCCTATAAAATTGGGAAATAGTTGTGTATAGATTTATCCAGTGATGTTAAATTCTTGATTCTGATTGGTTGTCATTCAATCAATGACAGCTTGTATTTATTGTTTAGCGTTTCTATAGTAGCAGCTATTTCAGGCAGATTTCTATCAAGGATCGGTCACATGACAGAACACTAATAATGATCATGCGTAAGAACATCACATACTGAACAGTTTCCGTTGTTGTCCTGTCTTGTACGAGGAGTCGCTAGCTTCCTAGACAAGACTACATCCGTACTTATGCCGTGATTTCTTTTCTTCTTTTTCCCCCCACAGCTGGATTACGAGAAAAAGAAGAAGGAAGAGGGGAAAAGGGCGCGAGCAGACAGGCAGCAGGTGTTGGACATGCTCTTCTCTGCCTTCGAGAAGCACCAGTATTACAACATTAAAGACCTGGTGGACATCACCAAGCAGCCCGTGGTAAGAAACAAAGAAAATGAAATGTAGCTAAAAGTACAACGTGTGCAGTTCTGAAAAATGAGCCCTATGTGAAAACGTCAAAACCTGCAGTTCCTCGAACAAAGTCCAGAAGTGAGTCAATCCCCATAGAGCCCTTCAATGTTAAAATGTCCAACCTTACAACAGAAATAAACATTTTTACGCCAATGCTTTTGGTCTCCATACCTAAATCGTCCATCCATGACAACTTAATGTAGGTGAATTTTTAATGTATCTTAGCCAAAATTATTAAGCGATACTTTTATACATAATTAGAGGTGTGGCTGATTTGAGTGAAAGCAAAACCGCTAGCTAACTGGAATCGCTGTAGTTTAACCTACCACACTAAAACCCCCATGTAGGGATTGAGATGGGATGACGTGTAGAGTATGGATGACTAGTTCAATCAAATGCAGTGTGACATTCGCATATAAATCATTGTTAGCTCACCTGGTGTTAAATATAAGCTAGCTAGCTTGTGGTAACTGAGGTAAGTACTGATAAAGAACTGGTTCCAACCACCAGTTTCCTCCACCGAATTATGGGTAATGGGCAAAAGGAATAAAACACACTGTGTTCACATTAGGTAGCATCACACCAGCCTTTTTTATTTTGTTAATGAAGAAATTCCTTTAACATCACATGGTCAGGTGTTTATTTGTTACAATTCTTTTTTTTGTTTTTTTTTTGGATAAAAATATGAGGAAATACATGAGGAAAACATAATAAATGGTGGGCAAAGTACATACACCCTGTACATGAGCAAAAGTAGAGATATTCAAGGTTAAATATTACTGAAGTTGAGTAAAGGTTCAAAAGTAGCTCAGTGGTTTAGGTATTGGACTACGATTCGGAAGGTCTCAGGTTCAAATCCCACAACCACCAAGTCGCTCTGGAAAAGGGTGTCTTTCAAATGCCGTAATGTAAAAGTACTTACCTTAAAATTTAAGTATCAAAAAGTATTGAGCTTGTGTTAGTTCACAGTAGCCTTTTTCATTGTGAAAATCTCTCTCTCTGTGTCTCTGATTTTCGGAGAGAACCGACTCTCCTTCTGATTTTAAACACCTGAACATTATTAAGGGCGCCACAAAGGTTTAGCGATGCAATTATGCATAACGGCCAGGATGTGGCCGAACTCTCACTTCACCTACCACACACACCACTGCGGTTATGCAACACAACGGCACGTAGAAATGTAGTGAAATGAAAGTACAGATATTTCCTGTGGAGTTAAAGTAAAAAAAAAGGTCTTCTAATAAAAAAAATATATATATTTTAATAAAACTACTCTAGTATTAAGTACAAACATGTGAAATATGTACTTAAGTGCAGTAACAAGGTAAAATACATAGTTACGCCTTCCTCTGTATCCTCTGTATATAATAATAAAAGAATAGATTTGCAAGCAACGATGAGCGGGCCCAAGCACCCTGCACCATTGCCACCCGGAAACAGCAGAAAGACAGCAGGCACAGTGGCCACATGCATTTAAAGGGGCTATCCCAATACCCATTATAACAATTTTAGAAAAGGGAGAATTTTATGTTTAGACTTCTAAAGAGCCCCAGATGCTGGCAAAAAAGCATCACACTATGATGTCACTCAATGTGATGTCCCACAGAAAGTTATTAACCACTTTTCAGCACATGTTTAAGGCGTCGTCACGGCTGACCCGTTTGAGATATCCAAAATCCCTCTGCAATTTTGCATCCTCAATGTCTTTAGATCACATCGCCCCGGTTTGGCGGCGATCGTATAAATCCCCTAGGAAGAGTGTTTCAAATTCCTTCGGGTGCATTTTGGCAAACAACCCAAACAAACGGACTTCCTGTTCCATCACATGCTATGTGAAAGGTGTAAGACAAATTATATATTTTTGTAAAATCTCATTTTATTCCTTTTTTCTTTAAGATTTTACTGTTCTACGTGCAGACTTTAAGCATAACCTACATGAGCTGCTTGTTAACAACAGCACCATCAATATTAAATCTATGGAAGATATTATCAAGTATGCAAGTTTTGACATAAAAAGCCGTGTCTCTTGTCTGTGTCCCCCCCTGTCCAACACTTAGAGTTACCTGAAAGAGATCCTACGTGAAATCGGTATCTACAACGTGAAGGGAACGCATAAGAACACCTGGGAGCTGAAACCCGAGTACAGACATTACCAGAACGAGGAGAAGGACGACTGAGCAGCTCTGCAGCGGTGCGACCGCTTTCCTCGACTCACTATAACAGAGGCAGGAAGGAGACCGGTCGTCATGGAAACGAATCCTTAATCACTGTAATATAAAATCTGACTACTTGTTCGGAGACGCAGCTTTTAAAGTCTGATGTTTTTAATGCTTTTTATTCAAGAAAATATTTTTTTTTGTAGTTTTGCAGTGGTTTTGAAGGATAATGATGTTGTAGAGCAGAGGTTAAACCCATTCAGTGTTTATTATTTTAGAGTCAGGTTTGATGTACTAAATGCACAACTCAAATAAAATGTTTAGTACAAGTGTTCAACTTTGTGTGATCCTTCAATCACTGCAGCAGTCATTCATCATGGTTCCCTTTTTTATTCTTCCCCAAAGTTTTTCTTACTCAAGAAATTTCAAAATTAAATTACATCATCCATCATATTTTACATCATCATGTAGTTGAAAATCACAACCAATCATAATTTAGTTGTTTAATACTTAATAATTTGGATTTTATATTAGTTGTTAACTTGACTTGGAATAGATTTGATACCAAATCAGGTCTAAAAGCTAAAATCAACACAGGTTGGGAGTTTGTGGAAATGATCATTAAGGGATTATAAAATATCTGTCAACTACAACATCTAAGTTCAATACCACCTTTATATAAAATTTCAAAGTGTATAAGAATTTTGGACCATGAATATCAAAACCCAAATTTCAAGACTTGGTAAAGATTTTGGCTTCCACGTGATACCATAAAGCAACTAGGATGGGAATCACCAGGGATGACTCGCTATCACATCACTATACACAGATGTTGATTCCATTTGTATTGCAATTCTGTTAGTATCACAATTTTACAATATTTAAGAATGTCTTACAATTGTAAACAAACTTAGTACCCTTAGCAGGCAGCACAACGTACACTTAGTATAGTGCTGCCTGCTGGAGTTGTGAATTGTTGAGTGCACCACCTGTTGGATTATAGAGGAACTGCACGATTTTATCACTGCAAATGCAAAAAATTCACATAAAAAAAAAAAAATTGACATCAATTTTGGAGTCAGCGTGCCGATACATGAATTGCCACACAAAAGAATCGTGATGCGTAACCGAATAATTTATTTTCCCTCCCTATGCACTACTGTTTTATCTCCAGTAGAAAAAATAGCATTCAGTAGCTGCTACCCGATATTTGATCGACCAATGAACTCAGAATTCATTAATTCACATAAGATGACACATAGCTAAATTATTTACACGCCAGTCACCTGTCCTTTTTCAATTATTTATACTCTAATATTGTTTCTTCAAATCATAGTTATTAGAGTAACCCCTATGGAATAAACATCAAGGACAAATAGAGTATGCCAGAAGTCTCGGAACAATTTTAGAAAACGCTTGTTTTTTCTTACCATAAACAAAACATGGTCGGGTTTACAAAAAAAACCTCTCAAACTTAACACATCTCATGTTAGCTGTACGATTACACTGTGTATATCTTTTGTAAAACTAACATGGGGGGAAAAAAGAAAAACATTTCTCCAAAACTTAACCCTATGGCTGGACACTCGAGTGCAGATACAATTTGTATTCCAATTTTTGTGAGAAATCACTTTTAAAAACATAATGATTAAAATACTACACAGTTTATTCAGCTTGTTCAACAACCTTAGCAAATAATTTACTCTCGTTCACACAGGATCATGTGCTTGCCTGTCTATGTGGGAACAGTTAACAGCACCTCCTGTAGGATCATACAGGAACTGCAACAATTTCCCACCTCAGATGCAAACAAATTGAGGAAACGATGAGTCATGGTCGACATCCACGGATTGCAACACAAACGAATCACAATATGAGTGTGCCATCTCTTCACTTTTAAGGCAGCTGATTTACAGTTCTAAGTCTCTTTGCATCAGACAAACCTGGAGAACAGATTAAGCATTTAAGTGTTCATAAGACGAACCTTTAACAATCTCTGCTTAAGTGAAGTATAATTAGAGGACCAATGTAATTAGACTCATACCCTGACCTTAATTTCACACATGCATTTATTTCTTGACTTTTTTTTTTTTTTTTTACTCAGCACACAGATACCCATCTCTTCTGTTTCAATTTTAAATAAATAACTCGACTCCCCACACGAGACACCTTTTAGCCAGCCACTTGACTTTATTTCACAAATTGTGACAAGAAATCCTTTACAATCCCGTGATTTTTTTTGGAGAACATGGAAAAGGGGGTGGACGTTGGTAGGAATAATAATACCTGCAACAACCGCCTTCTGAGCGCTGACATGCACACAGCAAAACCAATTCCCAGGCGGTCAAAGTGTAAAGGTGATGAAATTAGTTTAAAAAAATAAACCCTAACATGAGCTGTATCATGTCGTCTTTCCCCGACAAGGCAAAAAAAAGCTCTCGGCGATGTGATCCAGCTCACTACAATACTGTTCACCCCCGAGCTGGTGTGTGTGTGTGTGTGTGTGGGGGGGGAGGGGCTGCGAGTTCATCTGCATGGACACTGATAGAGGAATCGAAGCAGGGGCCCGTAGAGGATGAAGAGGGGGGGGGGGGGGTGTTTAAAA
>JAQMYL010000010.1:6367938-6381690 GCA_030014365.1 Clarias pachynema | reverse complement strand
AAAAGTAGAAATACACAAAAAAGCTACTCAATTACAGTAACGCGAGTAAATGTAATTCGTTACTTTCCACCTCTGATGCTGAGTAACGATACCAGTGGAACACCTGGCAGGATCTTTGATTATCCCTTTGAGGTTCCAATATAATGGTCACAACAGGACGTGGAAAGGATTTGGCACTCTTCTATTCATTTCCAGTAGATGAACTTAACTTCCTGTCTTAGCATATAGTACAGCCTGTTTAAATGACAACCAATTATACAAAGAGAGTCCAAAAATAAATAATAAGTAAAATGAAAATCTATAAAAAGACTGGTATATTTCCAATATTTTGAAAAGAATGAGTCACCAATCCATCCATAGAAGTGGGAGCAACAAAAACATAAGCAGGCAGACGGTTACAAGCCAATAACCATCAAAGTACAGTGGTTAAAAACCTCATCAAGCAACGTCCTTCATGTGAAACCGCCCGTATATGAATATACATTTATTTCTCCTACACTGGACTGTAGGACCTTTAACTTTTTTGCGGTAATGCTTAAATGTTCCAGGTTAAACCTATTTCTATTAAGCTATTGAGCCACTGAGCATCTAATGAACCTTTGAAAAAAAAAAACAGTCCAACATAACATTAAACTAAAATCAACGTCCTCCTCGTTCTCACAGCGAAAGCAGAGTCAGTGGGGAACAAGACGTCAGTGCATGGGAAGCAGGTGACGCTCTCGTGCACCTACGCACTCGCCAGCAGGGTCCGTCAGATCCTGTGGAAGAAAACGGCGGAGCAGGGTGACACTGCCACTGTGGCCTCCTACACCATGAGTGGTAACCTGACCGTGCAGGATCAATTCAAGAAGCGGATGAAGCTGAGCAAGACGTTAGGGCACAGTGAGTTAACCATAGACCCTGTCTTCATGGAGGATGAGGGATGTTACAACTGTGATTTCCACACGTACCCGGAGGGCTCGAAGAGTGTCACGGCATGTCTGGCTGTCTACGGTACGTTAGTTATTTTAACCTGTCTTTATTTAATAATACAAAACTTGTCCTGGAGTGTTTGCCATGGCAGAAAAAAATTATGTTTAAGTATATTTAAGTTATAGCTATAACTCTGGACAAAGTGCTAACACTGGAGACTCCTTCCCAAACTGATAAACAACATATCATCAGAAAAAAAATAAAAACACAATTTTTAAAAAAATTACACCATGTTATTTAGTGGTATAAACAAATTTACATGCACATGATTATTTATTTATTTGTATTTATCTATGCAATTTTTCAACTTTACAGCTTTTTAGAGAAATTGATTTTAGCTATTTATTCTTATTTATATTTAAAAAATGCATCTAGAGATTACTCAGTCTGTCAGGTCAAAGAAAGTTCATGACAGTTCTTTTGTTGTTTTAAATGAAAGGCTGATAGTTTTCCAAGACGTGCTTTATAAACCTGTGTGAATATATGCGTGTGTGTGTGTGCGGTGTGTGTGTGTGTGTGTTTATATACATATACGCCTGCTGAAGTGCTCAGGAAAAGGAAGTCATTATGTAACCAAGTCATCATTTCTAGACAATAAAAAAGAGATAAAGCAGTGGGTGAGCTACTGGTCGCAAATCTCTTTGACTCTGTATTTAGCTTGGCAGGCTCTCCCTTGCTAAATTTGTTGGCTCTGGGATTCTGTTCTTTCCCAACATCTATTTCAGTTCTGTTGTTGTTATTGTTGATCTGCGCTTGAGATTTATATATGTTTTACCCCTTGGGGGAAAAAAAAAAAATTCTTCTTCTAAATAATTAAGGCGTTCAAGTCAAACCGGGACTTGTAATGAAATTACAAACTCTAAGCCCACTGCATTAAATTCCAGGAACATTCAGTGAGTGGAACGCTTGATTCTCTGATCCAAAACTAATGAATAACTTGTCGATAACTTGTGGAAGAGATGCATACGCATGTGGGAACTGTACAAACAATCATTCACCAACACCACTTGCACGTTACAGGAACTCGGCTGGGAGTTATTGCCGCAACCCCCTGTACAGTCCTGACCTCGCTCCAAGCCATTTCCACATGTTTTGAGCTATTAAAGGAGACCAGTATTTCACTAGTGCTTTGATACCAACTAGGTGGAAATGCTGGCCTCCCAGGACTTCCTTTAATGAGATACAGTAAGTGCATTAGTGTAGCAGGTGATTATATATAGAAATAAAGGGACCTTTAACTCTTATGCCTGTCTTTATTTTGCACAAAAGTCCCAGTTTGACTTGAACGCCCCTTCATTCATTAGAATTCCTTATAATCACTGTCGAACAGCTCTGCTTGAGAATCCAGGATGTAAGTAATGAAACTAAGTGTATACAGCAACATGATTTCATCAAGGTTAGAAAATAGACTGTAGGACCAAGAAATCTGGCGAATATTTAAATCAAGACAAATTGCATTACTATCGAGATGTGGAAGGGAAAACTAAAGCCTGAGAACTGATGTCACATTTTAACATACACTGATTGATGCTTGTTTAAAAGTTATATGGATTGCATGTTTGACATAAATGAGCAAAATTCCAATTTTTACAGAAATTTGATTTAGAAGATCACAAGTTTATATCCCGAATATATACCACAGCTATCCGTAACTCGGTCTCCAGATGGGAAGGATGTTGCACTCTCACAGCGAAGCTAACTAATCAAAGATGTCTTAGCTCATGTATGAGGAAGAGGGCAGATAGAACCTTGCTCTAAGCGTGTTACATCAGCCTGTTATACAGTATAGCGCCACACATCTTTGAGAAAGTAATTTGAGAAATTACAAATATTATTTATCTTGTTAACAAACAGGGAACCGTTATGTCAAAGATTTCTCATTATAATTTCAAGTGACTCTTCATACACAGTATATGCCACATCTGGTTTTGTGTACTTTATTAAAATTAAAATAAAAAAGAATCCATAAGGTCTTAATCAACCTTTTTCAGAAATTACCACCAACAAGGAACATTCCGGGAGAGGCTCTTATCTAGAGCGACTTACATTTTTATCTCATTATACAGTACATCTGAGCAGTTGAGAGTTAAGGGCCTTGCTCAAGGACCCAACAGTGGCAACTTGATTGTTGTGGGGTTTGAACCTGGGACCTTCTTATTCATAGTGAAACACCTTAACCACTGACTACCCCTGTCTAGTCAAAAACCTGACACAATGCAGGGGTGATTTTTGATCCAGGTTCTTGCACACTTGGTATGGATCTAACCCACTATTGGTCAATAGCACAAAGTCCTCTTGATACATGCAAAGGCTGAGTTCTTGAAGAAGAGGAAAGGATTAGTAATTGTGTCAGTTCTGCATTGGTCATTAGTGCCGCCATGTCTAATTACAGAGCTCTTTTTTTTTTACCTGCTCAGACCACCAAATATTTGCACAGTAACAGTAGATTCTGCTGTTTGGGCTCAAACACTAGCTATTATCTTGATCTGTGCTAGAGTGTGCCTGTGAAGGCTGAATTAAAGGCGTTTGCTTTGGACTGAGGCATATTTCCATTACTGTGCCACTTTTCTCTGGGAAACAGAGGTCCTCTATGCCTCTGGTCTGATAATGTTGGCTGAACAGCCTGGCTTTTGTCACTGGAGGATAATCGTGCCTCTAGACAGTGGGTTTGTCCATGTCCTGTCACACTGTGTCATGTCTATTCACAACCTGTGTTTTTCATTTCCAAACACCATGTGTCACGGCTGTAATAGGTGTGTTAGGGCACGTCTAATGTTGTCTTGGAAAATCTGTCCGTGTCAAGAAACATTCAATGTTGACGATGATGATAATGACTATGTATCAGAAACCTTCTCAATGTCTCTCCAAAGCAAACTAAAGCTAAAATGAAAATATATATTTTTTTTATCCCAAAGACTCTAAAACCGTTTCCTCTTGGACTGTTGTGTTGTTCTCACAGTCCTTCCCAAGCCAGAGTTGAGCTACATCAACCTAGAGAAAGGAGTAATCCAGGCCAACTGCACGGCCGTGTCTCGTCCTCCGACAGAACTCGTCTGGAATGTGGAGGGTCATAACCACACGCTGGCACCCTCCGAGACCTCGTTCTACCCGCAGGGAGATGGCACTACACTGGTGGTCAACATCATACAGTTTCGCTCCGAGCTGCTGGACGAAGAACAAGTGACATGTACAGCACTGCACCAGGGCTTGAACACAAGCGTTTCTGTAGCGCTGACCAAAGGTGAGTGATACCACAGCATTGTTGGATTTTTTTTAACATGACAGTTTGGAAGGTGACTTATTTTCCATAACATTAGAAATTTCATAGCAACACCTTTGAATTTCTGTGAGTTTGGATTATTGAGCAGTGCTGGGTGTAACGCATTACAAAGTAACGAGTAATCTAACGCGTTAGGTCCGCCATTTAGGTACTCAGTTATTTAGTTACATTTTCAAAAATGTAATCCGTTATTCAGACAATTTATGTAATCCGTGAGCCAGACCGCAGTCATTCCCAATCCATTAGTGTGTGTGTGTGAAAGTCGTCCTACAAGCCCCGCCCCCGATAACCCCCCCCTGTTATTCCTGCTGTTATACCCCTATCTCACCTATGCGGTTTGATTATGCAACTATGGACTGACGCACAGAAAGATGGAAACCTAATAACAGCGCCAAAACCTGCGGTGAATCATGATGAACCGTACTTACGGCCACCGCGCGAAACCGCGTAGGTGAGAGAGGGGTATTAGTAGTTAACAGATTATGGGCGAAACTTCGCTGAGTGATGATGGTAGAATAATTATAAAGGTCTTGACTAAAACAACATGCATGAGGAATCACAAAGGAGTTTTCATTTTCTGCAATGGAAAAGTACTTGAATTAGTTACTTTTATGAGAAAGTAACGCTGTAATGTAACTGATTACTTTTTAAAGACAGTAATTTTGTAATTAGTTACTTTAAAACGTAACATCCCCCAACACTGTTAATGAGTGACAAATACAAATGATTAGTGTTGTCAGAATACTGTGGTATAAGAGGCATGAAACACTTAAAATGTTTTGGGTTGATAATGTTAAGTACACTATGTCAAACCATCAGGGGTTACATTCCTAAATGTTTTATTTCTTAACTAAACAGGAAATATAATTTTATAACATTCTTTCTATTGTTAAAGTTAAACTAAATGGATTTCAGATATCATGCTGTGTGTATTGTGTGTGCTATGTGTCAACAAGTATAAAATAATGACCCGACTCCAGACATTACACCATTTTACACATTACCTGTTTAACCATAACTGGCTAGATAATAATCAGTACACCTCATGGTGGGTATACTGATAAAGGTGTAATTATATCCATTAAAATTGCTTAAGAAGTTAGTCTCTAGGCTCAAGTGCACAAAAGTTTTTGAACCTGATATTTGCCAGTAGGAGAATTTATTTATTAGAATAAGCAAAGAAATTGAACTGTGATGTTATTTATAGCCTTATTTCTGTTTTTAGCAAAAGTTTGGACAGATCTTCTAACTCAATGGTCTTTCCTTTCTTTCTACACTTTATAACAATGCTAAAGCCGTTCATCCAAAATATACAATAATCTCATTTGAACAGTTGATATTGAGATGTTCTTGCTACTTGATCTGTAAATCCTTCATAACGGCTCTAATCTGAGGTGCTGGTTGTTAATTGGTGATTTCTGAGGCTGGTGACTCTAAATGAACTTCTCCTCTGCAGCAGAGGTGAGTCTTGGTCTTGCTTTCCTATGAAGGTCTTCATGAGGGACAGTTTCATCATGGGGATTGATGGGTTTTGCAAATACACTGGACACAATACTGTTCTTGCAAGGACTGTTCCAGAACAGCTGACCTTCATGTCTTAAAATAACAACTGACTGTTGTTGTTGTTGTTGTCGTTATGTAATTACATAATTCATAGTTTAGTAGTTTTGAAAAAGTCCAGTATTGTTCTGGAATGTAGAAAATAAATCACAAAACAAACATTGAATTAGAAGGTGTGTCCAAGCTTTTGACTCGTACGGTATATTGAACTTATTTGATTTATTTGCTTGTTTGTTTGTTGATTCGCATCATGCTTTTGTGTTGCAGCTGGATTTAAGAACATTATCATCATCTCAGTCGGGCTTGTAGTGCTCGTACTGCTCATATGCCTGTGTTTGTGCATGAAGAGGCGATAACGAGAAGGTGAGTGGACGTTTTGTGTGAAAAATCCCAGTGTGGATTTCTTGAGTCCGATCCACAACAACTTGTTCCTCTAAGAGCAGCAAATGAGCAATAACAATTCTAGCTGTTAGTCTTTCAGCTGCTCCTGTCGAGGGGTCGCCACAGTGGACCATCAATCCACACAACAACTTGGCACAGGTTTAACACCGGATGCCTTCCTGACACAACCCTCCCATTTTATGTGTGCTGGCGACTGGTACTACATGCAGTGGTTGGGAAGTATGGTGTGTGGCAAACCACCGACAGCGGTGCTCAAACTTGGATCCTCAGATCCCCAAACCAACAACCTAGAACCTTAGTCACCACTTCCCTAATATCGGTATAGGTGCTGGTGCTAAAAAGTGTCTCACTTTTAGGAGATAGGATCAGATAGAATCATGTAACACCATTTTTCATAATACTTGATGCTACTAGAAGCTCACACCAATTTTAGTATCAATACTCATAAAGAAATATGCATAATTTGTATAATGATTATTGTTTTGATTATTGTTTGAAGCCAGACAGTATAACGCTGAAAAAAATTGGCATTTTTGGGACACATATAAAATCATCTTTCCAAAACGGCTGAAGTTAGCAACTTGAAATTTTTACAGAAGCAAGATTGGTCCATGTTGCATAAACTTCAGAAGTAGCTTCTTTGGCACACACACTTTCTGTATTATATGTATAACATAAAAAACCAATATTGTGCTTTGGCTCGACAAAACTTATTATTTTCTGTATCATTATTATTCTTTCTAACACAGTCAGACACACCTCAGGCTTTGGCATGGCTTTTGTCATTCTTAAGCAATCCCCTTGTATAAAACAACATCCAGCGAGTAACCAAGGTGACACAGTTAAACTCCAGCTTCCTTTGGGGTTGTTTTCGAGAACCAGCTCGTGAGACATTTGACCTGGCACAAGGCAAAGTTTGTCGTAGTGGTGAAAGATTCATTCATATGAGTCAGCTACCTTTTAACGACAGGTCGGGTCTGTAAATAAACAGGCGAATGATTAAGCCTCTGAGACTTTCACACCAGGATGAGGGTTCTAGAAAAGACGATACTTAGATTCTTCCCCTTATTTTACTGCTTGGTGACCCTTCAGCCCTTATAATGTTATGAATAGAAAATGTGTGTAGTTTAATTCTCATTTCAAAATGTTTGTTGACGGTTTAGCAAGGCGGGATGATAACATTATTGAGGAGACAGCAAGAACTTCAAAAATTTGAACCTTTCACTTTAACTATTTATTTTTCTTATCATTCCTAACATGCTGACCGTCTCCTCCACATGATTAAAGGTCCACAGGTCAGCTCTCTAGTGAGCGAGTTCTCTGTTTCAAATGTAGGTTTTTTTATCTGGATTATCACCACTAATTTACACTTTGTGATCAATCACAACTTCAAAAGATGTTGATCATGAAGCCGACAGACGGTCTACTACACTATCTATCCTTATTGTCCTTACTGTGTATTTTAAGCTCTACACCATGTGTCGACATAAATGTTTAGGCTTTGGGAAAACTTTCACGTTCCTGAGACGTCACAGAGCTTAAAATAACGGTGCCTCAAATTATACTGTTGACAAAAGCATAATTTTGGCCTGCACTCGAGTCTGGGTGATGTTTCATGCTAGATACGTATTATGGTAGCAGTTCCTGGTACTGAGAATGACTTATCTACATTTAACCCAGACCAAAATATTTTACAACCTATAATTATTGCATTTTCTAATCTCTAAGCACAGTATGACGTAAAACCCCAATGGTTACTAGTGATTACTAGGTAGATTCAGGTTCAGTAGTTAGGAATTTGAATTTAAGTAATGAGCAGAGATTGAGTTTCAGTTTGGACCCTTTAACACAGAACATTGATGTGGGGTTGAAGGGCTAACTTGAGGATATCAAGTCTACTTGATATCAATATATAAATACAGGAAATCTATAAATTGTAATCCAATCCACCTACTGGGGTTTAAAACACTGACAGGCAACAATAAACAGGGAAAATCCATCATAAAATGAAAAAACTAAACAAAACAGGATTGTATGGAAATTAATGATATGAATTAGATGAATGAATAAAACAATGATAAGACTTTGTCATAAATATAGAGGAAACAAGAACTGACCAGTCAGAAAACAAACCAATTACAAGACAGATCCAGGTTTGAAAATGTACAAAGCGATTGTGATTCTCAATTATGTCAAAATAATTGTTATAATTTACAGGAAATTACACTGGTGTATAAATAAAAAAACAGCACATGCCATGTATTATAGTATTATAGTTCTCCCTGTAGGCGCCACGATGGCTTAGTAGTCAGCTCTGTCGTCTTTCACCTCCAAGTCCTGGGTTTGGTTCCTGCGTCGGGTCTGTGTTCATGGCGTTTTCATGTTCTCCCCGTGCTTGGTGGGTTTCCTCAGGGTTCTCCGGTTTCCTCCCACAGTCCAAAGACATGCAGATAAGGCAAAGTGGCGTTCCCAAAGTTGCCTGTAATGTATGAATGAGCATATGTGTGTGCCCTGTGATAGATTGGCACCCTGTCAAGTGTGTACCCCTCCTCGTGCCCTAAGTCTCCTGGGACACGCACCATGCCCCCTGCGACCCTCTATAATTGCAGTTCTCAACTATCTGGCTGAACATATTCAGCAGGTTTACTTAATGGATGGAACAAATACGTGATGGGACTTTTACTTACTTTCTGAAGCCGGGGTATCCACCTCTGCACAAAACGCCCAAAACTAGGGAATTCTCATGAGCATTGTTGTGAACTTCTGTATCAGATTTCTGTAAATGATCATACAGGAGGTGATCAAGCAGGCATAGATTGATTGTTCGGGTGATGCCGGGAATACCGTAGACGTCTTTTAGACCCTATGTACAGCCAGATCTAGCAGGTTTTTGAAGAATACAGGACTCCATTCTAATTAGTAGTGATTGTTGTATAGGAACTTCATTGCATAAAATAACAAAGTGGTTATTGAAAAAAAAAAGAGAAACATTAAACTTCACTTTTCTTCTAAGTACTTTTGAGCAGTACTTTAACACTGACACTCTCAACAGTTCAGATTGAGTAATTAAAAAAAAATGCATTTTGACTATTATTATTATTTTATTATTATTATTATTATTATTGACATTTTTAATTTTTAAATTTTTTTTTCCAACTATTATTGACACTCATTTCTTTTTTTAAAGTTGATGTTTTGTAATTATTATGTGTCAGGCTTATATTTAGTACGTTTACATTCAATTAAAATGTAATAAATAAAAATAAATAAATAAAATAAATAAAAACACCCAGCATCTCGTCATCAGAACTGTATTGCGAACATAATAACATTTTGTGTACGGCACAGAGGAAATGCTTGGCAGACATGTCTTTTTTATGTTATGTTTTTGCATGGCTTGATGTTTTTTTTTTCTGTAGCACCACAGGAAACAGGGTGTTACCACTTCCTGTCTCTTGAGATGTCTTCCTATCCTCACGACTGCGATTTTTTTGCCTGCTGTCGGTTAAAGGGAAATTCCTTTTTAAAAAGATAATATCTTTTTGAATATTCATTGTTTAGGCTGTGAATATGATGATACTGTAGATATTGGATAATAAACCATTAGCACTGTGACTCATTTAACTATAATATTAATGATGCATGACAGTCTGTTGCAGTAGTGGGAGTCGTGTCTGAAGTGGAGTGTTCCTGGTTTTCATGTCGCCCAACTACAGTCTGTGGAGTCTGATATGGATATTTTTCTTGATCAGAGCTGATTGTTGCTGATACTTTTGGATCTTAAAACAATTGAGTTAAAAGGAAAAAGCTAAGGGAAGTATGGCACAAGTGATTAATAACATAAATAATCCGCTATGTTAGGGTGTGTTTTCAATTTATCTGAAACGGACACATTTTATGGTGTTTTTGTCTTTCCATGAATCTCAGCATGACATTCCCTGTTTTGTTTGTTTTTCTTTTATGGGAGACTGGAAAATGGTGAGACTGTAATGGGTGTAATGGACTTTTTGAAACAAGCCAGACTCTACTGCTACACATTTCTCTTAGTTGGAAAGTATGAGTGCTGATCTGGGAGTAGTTCGGTCCTTTGTCTAAGAATTGATCCATTGACATTTTTATCTGTTTGTTAGGGTACAAAGTGACAAGACATGATTCGAGCACACTGTTGTCTTTCATTTTGTGTCATTTGGTGGTTTTGAGATTTGAACTCACAACCTTCCGATCATCCGAACTACAAATGCTTCTTAAATACTTCATGATTCGTGATCAGCAATACAACAATACAGCATTTGCTCATGAGCGAACAAACGGTTCTTGTTGCATTTTTCTACACCGCATCATGAAAACACTTGAACACTAATAGAGACAATAGCACCTACGGCTCCTGTTAAACCACACTCACCTACTTTTTTAAAGAAGTCATATAAACTAGTTTTGTGGCATTGACAATGGTGACCTACCAGGAATCTCACACCAGGGTGATGGTAAAAGACACGCCATCACTTCCTGTGTGCTATATTTGTCTGGTCTCAGGGACTAAATGAATACTAGTGACACTCGAACGCGTGGTGGCCTGAGAAAACTATTGACATGGTCAAAATTTCTATATATGTAATTTGTGCAAAAGTCACAGCTAGGCAATTTCCCCCCTCTTATTGAATCAGCACATCAGTCAAAGAGTTATTTATGTTTACAAACATTCCTTTTCTATTTAGATGAAATTGTGCACAAATCTTTGAAGTAGAATTTTTAGTAGCATACCACAATACAAAATAAAAAATAAAAACATGATGGAATCCATCTTGTGTAGAACTCGTTTTTTAAAAATGGATTTATCTCATTTTGCTGTCAAACTATTCACATGTAGAAATTTTATAGTTGTAAATTTTTTTTTTTTTTTTTGCACATAAATCACATTAACCAAAGGAAATTGCACTTATCTAGCAGGGTTTTAGAGATCTTCAGCAAGACTGACTGTCTTTAACACCCTGGGTTACAATGGCTCATTACACAACCTATTTGCACTAAAAAAAAGCTAAGGACGCATTATGAAGTAGTATAATTAAACATTTCTGTGTTGTGTAGGGAAAAGGAGAGATGTCAAATTTTTATCACAAAAGGATCTGATGGGTTTTTCTGGGCCGCCATACAAGTAATAAATATAGTACGAATGCAGTACAAATGCATTTTGGGTTGCTTTTACTTTTTTTGCACGTAGAATCTGTTTAGATGTAGACATTTGTTGAAAAATTTAGAAATTCGGAAATCACCTCATGTAACAGTTAGAAGAAGAAAAAAAAAAGCTTTCTTAAACGACTAAACCGAAGGCTAAAAGTGATCCTGCAATTGTTTCGACACCACACACACACACACACACACACACACACACACACACACACACACACACACACACACACACACACACACACACACCAGTTTCCTTAACCATATCATTTACTGTCATATTCAAACCACAGAGTTACAAAAACTGTGATTATATCTTGTACAAGACGTTGTTCCTGCTGTTTCACGTCTAATACATTGTTTTTTTCTTTTTCCCAGGATTCAGACAGAAAGGAACCCAAATAAATGCTGCTACGACTGCAGAAAGCAACAGTTGTCTCCCCCTTTCATGAATGTACTAATAAGCGTATGGTTTTTCTATTCTATTACACTACAATGCTATCACTGGACACGCTAAAACAAGTTTTGTTTGTATTTTCATGATGAATTTCATTGTATGTAATAGTTGTCTTATTGTTGTTGACCTTATTAATATTGATTTAAAAAAATAAATAAAAATGAGACGAGACATTCACAAGTTATGAGTGATCGACTTGGCCGGGGAGAAGCTTGCCACCCCCTGCACGTGCATCTCCACTAGAGGGAAGTGGAGGTTTTTAACCATGGAGTCTAAAACAGAGGGAATACAACTGACTTAATGATTTTGCTTTTATTCAGTAAACAGCTGGATGGACATAATGTGTCATAATGTGCAACTACAGTAAATATTAATATACAGTAAAGAGTAACATCGAGTTCCCACCACGGACTTGGTACGTATTTTTTGTCAATGTCTATTTTAAAAAAGTAAAAAAAAGTGGAAAAAAGGTGCATTTGATTTTACAAAAGAATTTTTTTTTTCAAAGGCAATTTTAAAGAACTATTCAGAAGCTTTCATAATTTAATCCTCGCAGTTCTTTTTTTTCACCTGTGACGTTGATATAACAATTTCATAATGTCAGTTATTACAGTCTTTTATACATTTATTACTCTTACTGTTTATTAATATGTACTGAAAGTAATGCAAAAGTGACCACACCATTTTTATTAGCCGAAATGGGTGGCGCATGTTGCTAGGGTAACTCTTCCTCTATCCAAAGGTACTACTTAACACAAGGCATCATTGCCAAACCCAACTCTCGAATCCTGTTTGAAAGTCCCCTTTGTCACAGTTGATGGTCTTTCACTGCACAGTTTGTCTTCAGTGCTGGTTTCCCTTTCTTTAAACTTTTTCATCCACCTGTGCACAACGCTGGTGTCAAAGGCGTAGTCTCTGTAAACATTCTGTAGCACAGTGGGGTAAATAGTACCTTTGTACAGAGAAAGGGTTACACTACTGACACCTGTAGTTTAATAAAAAACAATGTATTCTCACTTGCATTACTTTCAGTACAGCCCTCATATTATAAATGTTTATGATCAAAGGGAAAGGTTTGAAATGTTGCAGAAATGTGGATACATTGTTACAGTGTCAGTGCCAGTGTCAACTTTAATGAAATCCTCAGTTCTGTTTGGAATCATTTCATGAAATATTGATCTATAATAGATTAGTATGGAAATGCATTTATTGGAAAACAATCAACACTGGGGTCAGCATAGGTGAAACTAATTTCACCACAATAAGATCACGTGCCAACGTGTTTAATTCCTTTCATACCACACTGACTTGATAAGCATTACAATTACAGTACACTGATTAGCTCAGAGAAATTTCAATATGCATTTTCTAATGGAAAACTTGTACAATGTACAGCTTTACTGTATCTCTGTTACAAAAGCACAGACACTGCAGACACTATTATTAGGCTATTGTTTATGTGATTATGTGAAAGGTTCATTAGATTATGTGAATAAGCTGTTACTATAGAAATCATAACTATATGATTGCTAGACTGACTTCTATCACAAATCAACTACTTCAACATGATTAAAGGGTCATTAATGAGGCATCAAGGGGAAAATCCAGCAAAATGAAAAAAATATATATATCTGTACAATCTTCATGGAAAAAAAAACTGTATGGTATGAACAAGGGCTTTTGAATGGAAGTTCAAAAGCACAATAGGAAATTACTTAAATGTGTTTTTATTCCTTCCTGGTAGCCAACCTTACTTCAGTGCAAAAAGGGTTATGACTGAATAATGCGGTGTATATGGTTATGAATTATTTGTTTCATAAATATACAGTACAGGCCAAAAGTTTGGACACACCTTCACTCATTCAATGTGTTTTCTTTATTTTCATGAGCATTTACA
>JAQMYL010000010.1:6338943-6366998 GCA_030014365.1 Clarias pachynema | reverse complement strand
AGTGACTAAATTACGTGGCGGTTGAACAAGTAGTTTTGAGAATTCACTTTCTGATCTGAGAAATGCTCCAAAGCAACTGAGAAAAACTGTAATACGAAACAAACGAGATACTGAAAATGTAGCTACACAACTGGATCAGAACAACTCCAAAATTGCAACTCCAGTAGGATGTTCCCAGGCTGCAGTGGTCAAGACACCCAAGGAAGTGATCCAAACAAACAAAACCATTAAACTTGCAACAGGGTCATGGGTGTCCAAGGCTCATTGATGTACATGGGGAGTTTGCAGAATGGGGAGGCTGGCAGGTGTAGTCCGATCCAATAGAAAAGCTACTGTGGTTCAAATTGAGCAAATGGTTAATGACGGTTCCAATAGAAACGTGTTAAAACACATGAAAAAAATAGGCTTTTGCACAGGAGTCAGGTTTTACTGAGTGTGCTGGAGAATTGAGACGTTGTTCTGGTATAAGTAACAACTTCTCAAGTCTCCAGCACACTCAATAAAACCTGACTCCTGTGCAAAAGCCTTCGGCACATACAGTACATACATGTATAAAAAAACAAACAAACAAACCCATATGTAGGTTGCAATGCAGTCATTGACTGAAACAGAAACAGCTGTGTAGGAGGCTTAAACATGGATGAGGAACAGGCAAACTCTGTTACTAAGGTGAGACTGAAACACCGTGGCAAGACTGAACACAGCAACAAGATGCAAGGTAGTTACAGTATACTGCATCAGCAAGGTCTCCCAGGCAACTGTTTCAAAACAGACTGCGGTTTCAATATGTGTTGGAAGTTAAGGGAATAAGTGCAGCAGATGAAGGACACATCATGATCTACTTCTCTTGATTATCGGAGGATGTCCACCAGTGCCATCATCAAAGAACTGGTAGAAATCAGTCTACCAGAAGTCTGGCCAGATGTGGTCTTCATGGAAGTATTGAGAGCGACTCTACTAGGCATGAAAACATAGGAACTGGGGTGCAGAAAAATGGCAGCAGGTGGACTACTGAGTCAAAATGTGAAATATTTGGCTGTATCAGAAGGAAGGTTGTTTGCTGAAGGGTATGATAATGAGTGCCTGCAGGTAACAGTGAAAGTGTAAGTTCCTTGGATGTTTGGGGCTACATTCCTTCAAATAGATTTGGAGATTTAGTCAGGATTAATGGTGTCCTCAAAGCTGAGAAATGCAGGCAGATACTTATCCATCATGCAATACCACCAGGGAAAAGTCTGATTGACCCCAAACTTATTCTGCAGCAGGACAACAACCCCAAACAGCCAGTTTCATTTAGAACTATCGTCAGCAGAGAGAAGAACAAGGGAGTGATGGTTTGGCCCCACAGAGCCCTGATCACAACATCAATAAGTCTGTCTGGGATTACATGAAAAGACAGAAGGATTTGAGGTAACCTACATCCACAGATAGATCTGTGGTTAGGTCTCGAAGATGTTTGGAATAATCTAGCTGTCAAGATTTGTTGGCAAATCTGGCTTTACAAGCAAAAGGGTGGTATAAGATTACTATACCACTAATTATTATTCACAGTTTCCAAACATACCTTAAAATTTTATATAAAAAAAAAAACATAAATATTTTCATGTCTGTAAAGAAAGCGACATATTACATGACATCTAATGTAGGCTCCAGGGGTTTTGCATAAATATAGAAAGAAGCAAATGTGACAAAGTTACCAGAAAAACTTAATATTCTCCAGCACTCTCAGTAAAACCACCAATCTGTTTTTACTTCTAAAACTGCACGAATCTGTATCTAAAACTACTGATTATTTTCAAGCAAATAACTTTCACACCAAATATTGACTGTGTTTATTTTGCTACTCTTTAGTGACCTTTAGAAAAGTTTCTTTTATGTAAAATTGTTTTCGAAGTCCAAGCCATTTTGTACATACTATAAGTAAAACAGCTGTTGCATGCTTTGTCACACTTGTTCATTTCTATTTTCATGCAAAACCCATAAGCATACAGTACATTAGGTTTTTTTTTTTGTGGTTTCCATCTGAAGTCTGGTCTGTCATGCAATATGTTGCTTTTTTTTTTTTTAGAAACATGCAAACATTCTTCTGTTCTGTTATTTATTCATTAATTGTTTAAGGTATGTTTTGAAATAGTGAATGGTTTTGTACATAATAATGCAGACATTATATAAACTTCATCAGCCTGGAAATTAAGATATTCTAAAATAGCAGCACTGAAACGTCACTAAAGGGTGTTGAAGGATCATAAGCAAAAACACCTTACAGTACTTCTAGCTTGAGGACTGATTGATATCAGCAAACATGGATAAAGTGAACACAGTTACACCATGTACACTACTGCTCAAAAGTTTGGGATCACTTGCAAATCTCCTTGTTTTTGTTTAGTGATTTATTTTCTACATTCTATAGCAATACTGGTGGATTTCAATACTATGAAATAACAACTATGGAATTAGATAATTATGTAACAACAACAACAACAACAACAACAACAGTCAGTTGTTTTTTAAGACACTGAGGTCAGCCTTTCTGGAACAGTTCTTGTAAGAAAGTAAGTATTGTCAAGTGAAATTGCAAACGACATGATGAAACTGGCTCTCAGACAGACCAAAACTTACCTCTGCAGCAGAGGAGAAGTTCATTTAGGGTTACCATCCACCTCAGATTAGAGCTGTTATGAAGACTTTACAGATCATGAGTAGCAGATACATCTCAAAATCAACTGTTCAAGGGAGATTATTGCATATTTGGTACCTTCAGCATTTTTTTTTTTTTTACAGTGTAGAAAGAATTAAAAATCAGGAATGAACATGGAGAAAGTGTCTAGACTATGATTTAACTACTGTAGGTGATCCATATCTCTGGTGGTAACTCAATCACTCACTCACTCATCATCTATACCACTTTATCCTGTATACAGGGTCGCGTGGAGCCTGGAGCCTACTGTATCTCAGGAGACTTAGGGCAGACTTAGACATAGGGTGCCAATCCGGCATAGGGCATACACACACAGTACTGGCAATTTGGGAACGCAAATTAGCCTAATCTGCAAATCTTTGGACTGTGGGAGGAAACCGGAGTACCTGGAGGAAACCCACCAAGCACCAAGAGGAGAACATGCAAATTCCATGCACACAGACCTAAAGTGGGAATCGAACCCAGAACCTGGAGCTGCAAGTGCTAACCACTAAGTTACCATGCCGCCTTGATGGTACCTTTATAAATGTAAAAAATATAAACTATGCTTTAAATGATAATAAGCTAGTGTAATGCTTTAACTAGACTGTAATCACTGATATCAGTTAACAGAAAACAGAAAACTTGAACAAACCCCTTGGATAACTTGGACTAACCCCCCGACCCCCACCCCCATTTATATATATATATATAAAAAAAAAAATCCCCTTCTCAATTGTATTTGACTGATGCCACTTAGTTAGTAACCTACAGTAGTAACCCAGTGTAAGTATCTATCCAATGACAGAAACGTCAAAGCACTTTTTGTAAGTCACTCTGGATAATCGCTCTGGACAAATGTCTCCTAAATGTAAATGAACCAAAGCTAGCAAAGATAGCTAACTAGATACATAAGAGGAAACAAACTAATAAAAATAAAATGGATGGATTTACTGTAACTCCTTTTTTAAATGTAATTTAATTTAATATGTAGAAAAGTGTATTAAAAACTGTGAAAAATGTAATTATTGCTTTTATGCTATATACCAATATGTAGTAAACAGTGGTTTATAAAGATTTGTAAGTCTCATGATCATAGTTAAACCTTTGCAGAATGGCCACAACACAATCAAAAAGGATCATGTCCATCAAAATTACCATAAACGTCAGCAAAATTTCCCGGGCAGAATTTCCCACATAGAATTTTTGGCGATTGGCATACACTACATGAATTTACGTCAGGTGTGTTAAGGTTTGAGGTAAGCTGCAAAAATGCGTGGTGGTAGACCGTGAATGAGTGATTGAGCAAGGATAGCAGGTACCTGTCAATCATCTCACTTTTGCATGCTCTGCAGTCGTGCTGCTAAAACCCACAAATCATACATCCCCTGTCAAAGCATCCTCTAACATGTGACACTTAAAAGCCCAGGACGGATACAGCGTTTACGTGAAAAAGTCTCAGTTGCTCTCACACACACACATAAATGAAATCAACATAAAGTAGATGTGAAAGAAGTGAGAGCACAGGGGCCAGTTCATTGAACTGAAAGTAGCACAATGTCTCAAAAAGTCCAGAGCTTTACGTTTGTACGTCTTTGGGAATTCAATTATTACTCAACTCAATAGGATTCATATGATCAAGCCTTTTCAATTAACATTCATATTTGTCTTTAATTTGTCAAGAGCGTGAAATAATGATTACTTGTATAGGTTGATAACATTTTTAGAAATAATAAAAAAGTTAAAAGTTGTGTTTGGATAAGAATTCACCCCTGTTGCTGTTTTATATTTGATTTCTAATAAAAACACATCCATAGCACATTTAGGTTTTATTTTTTATTTTTTTCGATTCCCATGTAGAAATTTTATTTAAAACACAGATTCAGTTCATGTCTTTAAAATAAATGTAAATTTAATTTGATTTCATAGAGCTGTTTGTTTTCCAAAACTCAGAAACTGAAGTGCAATCTGTAAGTTCAATTTAGCAGAAGTGAAATTTTCAACGATTTTTCATACCCTCAAACTTAGGGACAGGTTTATATTTACAGTACGTTGTGGATATGTAGACATATAGACATACAGAGTCGAGTGAAAATATTCGCATCCCCATGGCTCCTGCGTCTGCTCTATTTTATAGTTTATCTATAAACAATTTTTCAAATCATACAACAAAAATCACTTGACGTTATACAGCATGAATCAGTAAATGATTACAGACTATTTACATCACGTTCAAAAACAATAAAGGCACCCCTGACATACACCACCCTTTAGTTTTAAGTAAACATCTGCTTCTCTTTGTTCTGAGGATGTGTAAATATTTGCACCCAGCTGTACGGTATGGAATAACTCGCTCACACACTTGCAAACTGTATATACATATGTACAGTTTGTGTACAGATAAAAGATATGTTATTCATCTGCTCTGACTAAAGAAACAGGTTGAGGTCAGACCCCACTCCACCTCACTTTTGTTCCGTTCCATCACTTTTCTCAAACAGGAAATGTAATCATTTGTTGTAGTGCTTGTGGGCTCCCCGCAATTGTTCTCTGCACAATCTTGGCCTGCCATGCACTTTCCAACACCGTTTATTTCAAAGTCAAATTGCTAATTTTTATTTCACATTATGTGTTTAAGTATATCTCTGGAGCGAAGCATGCTGATCAGGAATCTGTATTCAGTATGCAAATAATATAGAATTTAAGCTAGCACTGATTAGTAAATATCCTCAGAAATACAGTGACAGACCACCCTGCAGGCCATGACATCATCATGCACAGCGCGTACAACCACAAACGGAGACAAATGCATTACAGGTTTATTTTACATTTGTCACTTACAGTATGAGGAAGTGGTCAATCAGGTAACTTTGGACCAAAAACCTTTATCACACTTAACTTTCGTAACAAAACCATCACTACTAGAAAGTATACAAATGTAAAGTCAATACCTAGTGCACTTAAAAGACTGTAGGGAGACAGAACTTGAAAATAAAATAAAAAACTGGACAGTTATGTACAACCAAAAATCAAAAATCAAACATTCATTTTCTCAGTTAAAAACTGTAAAAAAAAAAAATTAACTTATGCTAGTTACCAATATGTAGTAAAAACATTTACAGAAGAATGGCCACGACACAATCACAGAGGATCCCGCCCATCAAATAACCATAAACGTCAGCAAAATTCCCCAGTCAACAAAATTGGACAGTCCAATTCAACCAAAACCACAAACCACACATTTTCTCAGAAACAATCATTATATATTCGATATGATAAGGTCCATGTCCCATAGAGTTGATTATATTAAGGAGAAAATAACATAAAATCAGTATTAGTAAAGATCTCCTTGCTTTTTAAGAAACTCTCATTACCTATAACTACAGGATATGATAAAGTATAATACCTTGTTTCAGTCCATTAATAATATATTAATATTCATTAATTCATCTTTAACAGTTTATTAATCTGAAAGCTATAGTAGGTTTGGAATTGCCCTTTTTTTTAACCTCCAACTTTTGTTGTCACCTAATAGCCGAAATAGAGAGAAATAACTCTTATCATCATCAATTTCACCTAGTATTTAGATGTATTTCGTTTAATTTCAGTATATTTGAAAATTCATGTTTGTGGTTAATTTTTGTCTGTGCTCAATAACAACCAGGTGGTCTAATTATAATTCCAGTCTCAAGACCAAGACATTTCTTGCAGCATACAGGCAGTTAAAAGGTAAAAGCAAAATAAAAGGTTAAGGTTTTGGGTTACTCATCAGAAGGTCAGGCCCTCAAGCAAGGACCTTAACCCTCTTTGCACCAGGGCCACTTTATCATGGATGACACTATGTCCTGACCCCTTAACAGAGCCAGGATATGTGAAGAAATCAGTGTGAAGTACTGTATATGTTAGAAATAAAGTCTTCTTCCTCTCTGATCTTGGTCTTAGTCCATTTTGTCTGAATGTTGTTTTGGTCTTGATATTAAGTCTTAAAATTTTTTTATATTAAGTCTTAAAATTATCATTATATGCTGGTCTTACTGTGTGTTTTAGATGGTATGGCTCTTGGTCTTGGATGTAGTGGTTTTTTCTTGGTCTTGGTTGGTAATGGCATGGGTCTTCTCTTGCTCGCAAATGGGATGGGTATATTTTGTGTTGGTGTTGAATGGTGTGGGTTTTGGCCTTGTTTTTATCTCAGTTGTTATCCATCTCTATCATGTAGTGATCGTGGTTGGTAAGGTTCTTGATTTCAGTTTGCACACATCTCAATCTTGTCTTGATCTCAGTTGGTATGAGCATTGGTCTTTCTTTGGTTGGTTGGATTGATCCTGGTCATGGTGTACTCTTGGTGGTCTCTCTCAGTTGCTATCAATCACAGTCATGGTTGTCATAGATGAACCGTGGTTTTATGTTAGTCATCACTGACAGCTTGCCCTCATTCCACATTGAGCACATTGTCATTAGCAATATAACTTATGTGAACTATACAAGCTGCATAGCTGATATTGTGAACAATCATAATTTAGTAAAAAAAAAATATATATAAGCAGTTAAACCAACAGGCCTGAAGCCAAATACTTAAAGTACTAGGTACTGCTTACTTAAAATACTTAAGTTTTTAAGCCCAGACTGGTTCTAACAGTCAGAAAAGTAAATCCAAAACTAACCTCTGGTAGAATTAATGCTTAGAGTTATGTGACTTTAATGGCAGCATATTCTGATGCCTCAATCTGTACATGAGCAACTCTTTGAGCAGGTCTCTGTGGCGCAGCCTCATGATTTAGAGTGGCGTAAATCAAAGGGTTGTCTTCTTCCTCTTCTTCTACAGCGACACGGCCCTCGTATCGTCTCGGTGGTCCGTGATTGACATGATGTCCTCCCGCATATGATCGGTCTCTTAGAGATGTCCCTCTGACTGGAGGGGTGTCATATATACTGGGTGCTGGTGGACTGAGTTGGGCTGGAAGAGTTTGGGTTTTGATACGTGGAGACTGCCTGGGAGTATACATGGGTGGAGCAAGATCAGCCACTGGGGATCCTGTGGACTGTGGATGGGATTGGGTCATGAGACAAAGATTTCACTGTTAATCATTAATCAAGTGATGTAATAATAAAGATACAAACTGTACCTGATCCTTGTATATTTTTTCTTTAATTATTCTTTTCCTTCCTGTTAAAATTAAACAGAAGTGCATGTCAATGAAACTCACATATATGTCCAGTACTGAGCTCTACTGAACGTTGTTACATGTATGGAGAGAACAGGAATAAAAGAAAAGAAAATCCACACACCTCGACACCGGATAAGAGTTACTGACACAACTACCACAATGAGAAGCCCCCCAATCCCACCACAGATGTAGGGCACGTAGGGCTGCAGTGAATCAGACGTTTCACTGGTCGGATTTAGACTTTCTGAAATGAAAAAGTATTTTAAGAAATGACTTCATCAGCAGTGCTTCATTTCTGTTGCAGTTAAGTTGTTGTGAAACAGTAATTTTGAGTAAATAATCCGAGGCTAAATTTTACTTTATTGATCAAACACACATGAGACAACATTATGCTTATGAATTTATTCACAAAATAATGTGTAAAAACTACAGTTCTTACTTGTTGTATTGGTTTCCTGGCTTGTAACTGTGTTGTCAGTGGTACAATCTGGAACATCTGAAATATATTTATATATTTATATTAATATAATCATTAAATATACACTCCCAGTCCAAAGTCAAAACTTGAAGAAATTGATTGAATATTGTAGACTTACAAATTCAATGTAATAAATACACTAATTTAAAAATGTTTGAGTTTCATTTTATAGCACAAAATTCAAGCACTTTTAGATAGAGGCAGATCTGGGTCTAACTCCTACTCATATCATGTTATATGTTCATGTCGTCTAATTTCAAATGTGAGACACATTTCAGGTACTTTGTATTATTCGTGCATTACATTGTTTCTCTGTGTGTGTGTTTGTTAAATTTGACTCATATGTACGTATGTATGATGTATGATAGTATGATGTGTTTACCTGTCACAGTGACATTTATAGTATGACTGACACTGGGTGTAGGAGATTTTGTTTCACATCTGTACAGACCAGAATCCTGCATGGTTACTCCATGGAAAATCAGGAATGCCATTCTTTCACTCTCAGAAATATTGATCCATTCAGTTCTGGCGTGATTAAAGTGAATTGATTTACATTCATTCTTGTCTTCAATTCTGCACCAAGTCACACTTATGTTCTCCCAACAGGGGGGTTTACTGACTATAGTACAGTTGATCTTCAGGATACTCTTTACATGAACTTTCCATACTGTGTGCCGTGGGACCTTGATAGATGTGATACAGTCTGCCTTGGTATCTAAAAAGCACAAGCAAAAAGAATGACTAAAATATGTGAAATGCCCAAGTGAACAGTTCTTCAGTGTTCTTCAAGATAGCTAAGACCCCTTGTTTTCTAACGTCATTTCCTTGGAAACCTATGTTTTAACAGGGAAACACTCTTTTGTAGGAGTCATAGGAGATCTATTAACCAAAGGTTTCAATTTTACCTTTTTTTTTTTTTTTTTCTAAGAGTGTCTGGACAGACGGGAACCAAAAGATGACTAACACTTCAACATCACCTTGACTCATTAACACTTCCCACCACAAATACATACGCAAAGCACTGGAAATTCACTTTCAACTATTTTCTCAAAAATGACACTTTTTTGTGAAATATCTTTTAGTGGGTGTGTGTTTCTCACTGTGGGTTCACGATGGGATGAAAGTGAGCCCCCCACCTCCTCCATCATGAGGGGCACATCCTGTTTACAAAGCACTGAGATAAGAAAGGGGAAGAGTTTTAAAACTTCTGAGAAACTGAGTTTTTAGGGGAACATGGGAGTTTTTAGGGGAATACAAGTGTGAGAAATGTACATAAGTGTTATGATGCTATGTTTTAGTTGTGTGTGTATATAGTTATATTACATTAGTTTCACGGTAAGTAATAATCAACAAGTTTTACATAGCGCTTTTATAGAAGTTTGTTAGCAAGGCACATTCACTAATAACTTTCAAGAGTCCATGTTTTTGTTGAAAGTGTTTTCCCAGGAATAAAAAAATATATATAAATGACATATTGTACATCACATATATGACATCATAACAGCACTTTTTAGACTGTTTAACAGCAGGTGTAATGAAAGTGTGCGATGAGCCACCCTTAGGGGAATTCTGGCAGAATAAGCAGAAAGTATTTTTGTATCTACTGTACATTTCTAAATAAATGCATGTGTACATCATTTTATTATGTATAGCGGTTTAAATATATAAAATCATTCAATGCATTGTTGATAGAAAACAAATATGAATTTATGGCAAGGTGCATCAAATTTTTAACATCATTGTATTGTCTCAAAGTTGCCACAACACCTTCCGCTGCAATAAAACGTTGACCCTTATCTTATCTTATCTTATCTTATCTTATCTTATCTTATCTTAAAAAAAATAATTCTTTTGATTGTGTAAAGCAGCTTTGCGACAATGTCAATTGTTAAAAGCGCTATACAAATAAAATTGAATTGAATTGTTTTATCTTATCTTATCTTATCTTATCTTTGACCACCCTTATCCAGGGTCTATCTTAGCTTATTCAGCTTTGACCGCCCAAAAAGTTCTTTTCCCACAAATAAATTGTAAATTTAAAGAATCAACCTGTTTTGTTCAAGAAGTTTACACTAATAGTCAAAATGCACAGCAGCTGTCCCGCATTTAAAAGCATAACGTACATTATTATACATCATAGAAGTAGGAACCCTCGTTAAGAGAGTGAATGATTATTGACTAATGAAGACGATCCATTTTTCTGTCTTATTTTGTGTCCACTGTTGATTTTCATACTTCATTAAATCCAATGCTATAATTAACTGAAAGCTTGGTAATGTCATTTACTAAGGGTGTTATGCAATAGTCATTGAGTAAAATGCAAATTAAAGAAAAGGATTTGATGAGTAGTAAGTGATGATGATGTAGATTAAGATCCTGACTTACCATTTGCATTACCGGTGATTAGGAGCGAGAGAAACAGGTGGATGATGAAGATCTGGAAGACGCAGCGTGCCATGAAGAACCGTTTCTTATCACATAAAAAGTCAGGTGTGCCTGGCGGTGCTGGCATTCACAGCATTAACTCACATCAGCACACATTAGAAGTGTTTTCCAAAGAAAGGGTGAAAGTGCACATTACCGGCACTATGTTTCTTCTCATCTCATCCGTTTGCATCTCTGTTTCATGATCTCACTTCCCCTCTTTCGACTTCTGCTTCTCCAACAGTGAACGTTCGTCACCTCGTGTCCTGTGTGTTGTACGTTAACGTGACGGTGGCAACATGACTTGAGCTTGGCCTCGACAGCACCATCCTGTGGATTACTCATGAAGAACACATTTTAATACCAGTTCATCCTGGCCAGGGGACCATTATCTTATGCTGGAAACCCTGGAGGCATGACGGTGGAGGTGTGAGGAAATCTA
This sequence comes from Clarias pachynema, assembly GCA_030014365.1. Classification (NCBI taxonomy): domain Eukaryota; kingdom Metazoa; phylum Chordata; class Actinopteri; order Siluriformes; family Clariidae; genus Clarias; species Clarias pachynema. The sequence goes on along the minus strand of JAQMYL010000010.1, from coordinate 6,355,809 downwards.
GTGACTTGTTAGTATCAGTATCAAATTATGTTTTATGGCACTTTTTTATAATTTATGCTGAAATAATTTCATATTCATGAAGAGGAATACACTCTACACTCACCAGCTGACCAGTTAACACCAACTGTTAGCAAAAACTAGCAAAAAAACTGTGAGCACACAATCCCCCAAAACTGGATGGTTAAAAAAATGTCACAGGATCTTATACTGCTAAGTAAATGTACAATTCTATTACATAAAAAAAAGCCTAAATGCATTAAATAGATCCTGACTTACCTTCTGCATTATCAGTGATTAAGGGTGAATGGACACAGGTGGATGATGGAAGGAATACAGAAGATCTGGACAATGTAGAAGATGAGGTGTGCCAGGTGATACTGGCATTCCCTGTATGAACTCACATCAGCACAAATTTATAATAATAATAATAATAATAATACATATAATTTCTATAGCACTTTTCGAATGTCTCGAACTGATTGCATAAAAGGTTGAACACATAACGCAACTCACTAAAAGCCTTTCGGCCAAAACATGATATTTGCCCTAAAAAGTGTCTCACCTAGGTGAAAAAATATAACATATCATATGACATCATTTTTCATAATACTTAATACTTCTTATCTTTTTTCTAAGTATGCATACACATTTATATTTTTTTCAGATAAAAAGAAACATATTTGCTAAATGCAATTTCATTTACATTTTGCTATTTGGCAGATGCCCTTATCCAAAGCAACTTACAAAAGAGCTTTAAAGGGCAATTTGATGCCTTTTTATGTAGTGTCTTTAATTTTTTTGAATTCAGATTTTTCAATGATCTTAACTGTCATTCAGATGAAACTTGCCCAATTTAGATTTCACAGGAAAAGACATAAACCTAAAAAAAATTATTATTCTAAAATGCTAAATTGTTAAGATGTTGCAACATGAATTTGACATGGTTACGGACACTACAGATTTTTTGCTTTTTAAACTTTTACCAAAAAACATCTTTCATGCAAAGCACGGAGAAAGCCCTGGAATTTTAAGGGTAATAATTATTGGGCAAATTACAAAAAGCTGTTTTAACAAAATAAAATATAGTTTTCTATGTTTTATGGTGTGTGTCTAATTTGAAGCATCTACATTAAACCACTGTTATTAGTAATTTAGGGGGAAAAGCTTTCATTTTAGCAACAATTTCAACATTTAACATTACAGGTCATGTGCTTCTAGAAGCTTACACCAATTTTACTATCAATGCTCATAAAGAAATCTGAATAATTTGCATTTTAAATTGCATTTTTTGGGGCACATATGAAATCACCTCTCCAAAACGGCTGAAGTTATCAGAAGTAGCTTCTTTGGCAGAAACATTTTCAGTATTATATGTATAATAAAAAATAAAATAAATATCAGCACCAATACTGTGTTGTCGCCGTTTGCAAACAGGTAAGTTTTTAGGCATGTTTTAAAAGCAGACAGAGACTGTCAGGAGCATAAATGGTCTGGGAGGAATTTCCACAAACGAGGAGCAGCAGAGCAGAAGGCTCTTTCTCCCATTGAACACAGTCCATGTAGTGATTGCGGTTGAAATTTTGTGGGAAAAGTAGTCCTTTCAGATCATGGGGACACACTGGTGGGTCAGGAGCAGATCAAATGTAACTGAGGAGAGTAATGAAGGCTAATGCAAGAGAATGTGCTGTTGGTTTTCAGCATGTCATTTGTAACTCAGAGTAGTGGTGTTTCAGTACTATGGGCCTGTTGCCCAAAAAAAGTCGCTCTGGATAAGGGTGCCTGCTAATGCTATAAATGTAAGATTAGAAATGGGCCTGTAGTTAGACAGGATTTCAAGGTCCGTGTTTGGATTTCTGAGATGGGGGTGATCACTGCAGTTTTAAGAGCTGGTGGAACACTACCTGATTTGTGAGAGAGATTAACAATAGTAGTAATCATGGAAAAAAAGCAGGCAAGCAGACTTAGGTTAAAGTAGAAGGTCATGGGTCAAGGGAGGAGGTTGATGAGTTCATTTTCTTAATGGTATCCACAACTGTATCCTGGGTTATCTCATTAAAAAGGTGCAGGTGAGGAGGGGAGGTCACAGCCTGAGAATCTCTTAAACACCATGCTGTGGAGGGTGGACTGGAGGGTGATGATGCTCTTGATGTTAATGATCTTTGTACAGCAACAGCACCACCCGTGGATTACTCATGAAGAACACACTATAGTACCTGGTGTGAGGAAATCTACAATGACTTGTTAGTATCAGCATTAAATGATGCTTTATGCCGTCATTATTTATAATTTTAGCTAAAATAATTTCATATTTATGTTGAGAAATACAACCTACACTCACCGAAACCACAGCTGCTTTATTAGTAACACCTGCACAACTTTAGAGTCATTCGTCAGCCCATCATGTGGCAGCAGAGAAATGCATATAATAATACAGATACAGGTCAAGAGCTTCTGTTTTCATATTACCCTTTATATTAAAGTGGGGGTAAAATCTGATCTCTTCTCAACGGTATCCACAACCTGCGTTATCTCATTAAAAAGGTGCAGGTGTGGAGGTGGGGAGGTCACAGCCTGAGAATCTCTCAAATACAGTGCTGCTGAGGGTGGACTGGAGGGTGATGATGCTCTTATGTTAATGATCTTTGTTTTGGAATTGTTGATGAAATGGTATCACTTTTCCTCAGAGTAGGTTAGATTGCTGAATGGGGGTGGCTTATTGATTGTTGAAAAAGGTTGCTTAGAGATCTTGTTAATGATGTTGGAGTAGACAGCTATTCGAGCTTCTGTTAGCGAGCCTAATAGGCTAATTTGTGCCCCATGAATCCAGAGTTTCTGAAGCGGCGATCACGTATGCGAACAGCAGCTTTCATTTTCCTAAGCTCACGGGTGAACCAGCGAGCAAAGTGAGCAAAGAAGACAACTCTTGTTATTCATGGAGGCATGATGGTCAATGGCATCTTTCAATGATTTATTGTAATATTCAACTGACTCAGTTAAGGAGAACGATGCCACCAGCCACAGCAGTCTGATCAATGTTTTTCCAGTTCCTAAATTGGATTTCACTTTTGGGTTTAATGTTTGTAATTAAAAATCTAATTCCATTAAAACCACCTTGTGGTCACCATGTGACATTAGGCAGGTTTTCAACAGAAATAGTGAAAGTGCAAACTTTTGCTCTCGCCTCGTTTGTTTGGATCTCACTTTGTCTTTTTCTACTTCTACAACACTGAACACTTGTCACCTCGTGCCCTGTGTGGTGTACAGCAACATGACTTGAGTCTGAACTCAACAGCACCACCCTGTGGATTACTTGGAGTGTGGTGATGCTCTTGATGTTAATGATCTTTGTACGGCAACAACACCACCCCGTGGATTACTCATGAAGAACACACTATAGTACCTAGTGTGAGGAAATCTACCCTGACTTGTTAGTATCAGCATCAAATGCTGTTTTATGCCACCTTAGTTTATAATTTCTGCTGAAATAATTTCATATTCACGTAGAGGAATACACTCTACACTTACCATAACCCCAGCTACGTAAATAGTAACACCAGCACAACTGTAGAGTTATGCGTCAGCCCATCATGTGACAGCAGAGAAATACATATAATACAGATACAGGTCAAGAGCTTCTGCACTGTAAAACATGAATCATGAGGCTTGTAATTTTTATTTTAAAAAAAAGATGTAATTATTAAAAATAATTTTTAAAAATTGGTTTTCTGTGTTTCTTATAATATATTAGAACATTTCACTAATAAAATTCAGAAATAAATTTTACTTATTGTTTTAAGGAAATGAGTGCAATTTTTAGGCTTATTTTGAGGAACCATTTTGGCAAAAAAAATTTTATTCATATTTATTTTAAGAGAATTGGTCCAATGATCCGGGTTTGATTGAGTCACCTTCATTTTGAATCTCAGCAACGGCAGTGATCAGACAGCATCTTGAAGGAGCAAATGAACAGTGTAAAAATGTTAAGAGGTAAGTTAAGCCCCTTACTAATTTTTTTATTTTGATTTCTTAAATAATCTCCTTTGTTGCACTAGTGTCAGCAATATAAATGAAATAAATTAAACATTGTGAACATTTCTGAAAACATCCTGTCCGCCATTAGCCATTAGCCGTTAGCATACTTGAGTTTGTTGTCGTGTCTCCACAGTTCACTGAAACAAGTTTTGGGGAGTTAGTGTTTTACAATCTTACAAAGATATGAACCTAGAAATTGTTTACTGTTCTTCCTTGATGTATCTGCATTTTAAGTTCTTATGAGGAAAAACTTGTTTGAACATCTTACACAAATTAACTGCATAAATAACAGATCTTCATAATAAAATATGTTATATTTGTTTTACAGTGTGACCAAGTTTTGGTAAAAAAAAAAATGCCCAGCACTGGTTGAGGTTTTGAGATTGTTCTACAGCTTGTTCTACAACAGTTTATCTGGTTTTATGCTATCTATACACAAGTTCTCTCAGGTTTTAGTACAGAATGTGACTATTCCCACAAAAAAACATGTTAGCATATAATGCTAAACAGTTGATTTCATTGACATAAAAATGGTCAGTTACAAACTGTTTTACAAATTGTTTTACAGATCTTAAAACTGCTGTAAATGTTATATACACTATTTTACACAGTGTTTAATATTGATACCAGTGAAACATGAAATAAAAGCATGTTTAACACCAAAATGCATTATGTATTCATTTCATTATAAAATGTTTTTTATATTAAGTAATTTTCCTTAATAAATATGAGTACATTAATAATGTTAAAACCATTATGTTTTACATGATTTATACAAGTAGATTCTGCTAGGGGGAAAAAATCAAGCCTTAAAAACTGCTTAAAAATAATATGTGTAATATTGTTACCATATTTCTTTTAAGTAGATAGCACATAAGATTTTTTCAGTGTGTCTTCATATTACACTTTAAATTAAAGTAGGGGTAAAATGTGATCTTAATGATTTTAACCATGCCTTTGGTGTCAGATGAAGCTGCTCATCTGCTGAGATTTTTACCCCCAGCAGTCCCTGTAGTTTACTCAGAATTGTAGGGGGGGAAACGTGCAATAAGAAGTTGTTCACTGTGTTCCTTTCTGATCACTTCACTAAAAAGTGCTGTAGGGTGATGACAGCTATTAGCAACAGTAGTAGTAGATAAGAATTGAAACTTAGCAGTGTTAACAGCATTCTGGTATTCTGTTAAGCAGTTCTTTAAAGCACCATGAAACACTTGCAATTTGTCCTTCCTCCACTTGCGTTCGACCTGTCTACAACACAGCCTAAGAGCATGGGTTTTCTCATTCAGCCAGGGTTCTGGTTTAGGTTTAGAAGATTTGTACACCATTAGGGGCAACTTAGTCCAATATAACAGGACATGTGGAATCAAAACATGAAATAAGGTCATCAGGGTTGTAGTGAGACAGAAGACCATCTATAGAGTATACAGCAGTGGAACACACATAAAAACAGCAGCAAATTCTCCAGTGGTTAAGGGAGTAAGAGTGCAAAATCAATGGACTGGAACCCATGGTTTGGGCATAGGTAGAACCGCACCTTCATATAGAATGGGAAAGTGGTCTGAGATGCCGGTGTCTAAGATGTCACTGACATTAATGCTGAGTCCGATAGATATAACAAGGTTCAAGGTATGTCGCTGTTTATGTGTTGGACTGGCTAAGTTCAATGAAGTCTAGCAAAGATATACTGTAAAATCATTTGCTAATTGGTTGGAAGGGCAGCAAACATGAATATTAAAATCACCACATATTAGAATTTTAGCATATTTTGGAACAATACCAGCAGGAAAATACGAAAATCCCTGTATAAAGTTCTTATTAATTTTAGGCAGGTGATAAAACACTGCAAACAACACAGGGTAATTAAAATCAACCACATACAGTGGAGGCCGCTACATAGGTCTTAACGCAAACCAGCAGCCCTTGTCTCTTACCATGTCTTCTGTAACACTTGCTATGGGGAGGAATGCAAGGAATACGCCAGAGGTAAGGTGGTATATCCGAGAGGAGTGGCGGGGGAGACTTTGATTGACCAAATAAACTATAAATCTGTAATTTCTCTATAGAATGATGAATGATAAGTAAGGTGATTGTATACTGATGACACATTGCAAGTGATAAATGATGAAAATAGATAAGTTATTAAGACGGACAACAGGAGCAGACGGTATGCCACACACATTGGCGCCATCTTTTAAAGTGGTGGTGATTATCCCCAAAAAAGAAAGATTGATGATTGAAGCTTACCTTAAAGGGCATGCGTCAGAGGTGATGGATAGGTATGGAGTCCAAGAGAGGAATGTGGAAGGATAGATTATTGTAAATTTCTCAAAAAGAATGGTAAACGCAATGGTGATTCATATTTCAAGAAGAAAGTGAAACACAGGGTGAGAGATACAGTAAAAATATGTGAACCTTTTGGAATTTCATGGTTTCCTGCATTAATTTGTCATAAAATGTGATCTGATCTTCATCTAAGTCAAGAGTATTGGCAAATATAATGTGCCTAAAATAATACTGCACAAAAAAAAAATTTCTTTATTGAACACACTCATATTCAACATTCAAAATGGTAGTAGGAAAAGAAAGTGAACCCTTGGAATTACAGTAATAACAGGATGACCCCCACCCCCCACCCCCCCACCCCCCTCTTGACATGCATATTATTCAAGAGGAATTTTATTCCATTTTTCCTGTCAGATCTTCCTTGGTCATTGTCCCCTTGCATCAACCAACTTCTTCAGAGTTTCAGCTGAGGTACAGACATTCTTACATTATCCTGAAGATACTTTTAATTCTTCTTACATTATCCGATCTTTTTGATTCGTTTGGGAATAGTTCCCTTCAATGACTGCAAAGCAGGCCAGGGCTTTATGCAGCAAAGCAGGCCCAAATCATGAAGTTTCCTCCCCCCATACTTGGGTACGGTTGGGATGATGTCATCATGATGATATCTAGTGATCTTTTTATGTCAGATGTAGTGCTGCGTGTTCTTTCCAAAGAGTTCAATCTTAGTTTCATCAGTGCACAAAACATTTTGCCAGCATGGCTATGGAGTGTCAATGTGCTCTTTCACAAACTTCAAGTGTGCAGCAATGTTCTCTTTAGTACTGTAAGCAGCGGCTTCCTTTGTGGTGTCCTGCCATGGACACCCTGCTTGTTCAATGTTTTACGAACTGTAGACTCATGAACACAAATGTTAGTCAGTTGCAATGATGCCTTCAAATCTTTGGCTGTCACTCTGGTTTTCTTTCTTTACCTCATTGATATCTTTGTTGGCCTCTTTGGGTCATTTTGACTGGGTGCCCACTTTTTGGTAGAGTAGCCACAGTCCCTGTAGACTGGTGAATTTCTTTGGACTTTGAAATCTCTTTGTGACCCTTTTACAGATTTATTGTAAATCATTTTCATGCGGAGTATACTCAAAAATAGTTCAAGTGGTTTTTATCGAAGTAGCTCTACCACACCTCCAAACTAATTTTCTTAACAAGGCTCCAGGTATTCTAACACCTGACTCCAGTTAGCTTTTTTGAGGTCATTAACTCAAGAACTCACATATTTTTTTCACTAGCACTATGGTTTTTCACCATGAAAGATTTTTTTTTGTTTTATTATTTTAGGCACATTATATTTGTGAATACTTTTTTTTTGGAGACATAAGCCTTTATGGGGTCCTAAGCAGAATTTTATTTAGGGGCCCCTATGTGCTGCAAAACGATTGACTATTGTCAAGCTATGAAAATGACCACCAGGGGCCCTAAGCAGCCGCTTAGTTTACTTGTGCCTTGGGTCGACTCTGCTTGCCAAACACTAAACTATATATTTATTTTGCAATTATTGCATTTTCATAGCTTTATTTATTGATTTATTTATTAAATCCCTCCATCAAACTCCCTCCAGTCACTGGACATATGAAAATAATTATAAATACAGTTATAGATTTTAGTGGATTCCTTCTGTTTAAGAATGTAACAAATTAATGATTACATTTTTTTTAAATATTGCTTGTTGTAAAACTAATTATTATTATTATCATTATCCTTATTATCCTTATTATTATTATTACTATTATTATTATTATTATTATTATTATTATTATTAATATGACGACGATGATGATGATTATTATTATAGTTATTATTATTATTAACAATAATAATATGAGTCACATGATGATTATGATGATGATGATGATGATGATTACTATAATAATAATCATCATCATCATCATAATCATAACGGTAAAAGTAACCATCACAATTTATGAAATATATTCTCTGCAATAATATTTTTTTTTCCTTTTTTCAAAATCCTGATTTATAAATACATTTATAGAATATTAAATGTTTTATTGATTTAACACAGAAGTCCTATTTGCATTGTGTGTAGTATTCTTTGCTGTAGTGTTAACTAAGCACACAGGAAGGCATTGAGCCATGTGTCTTCTTGGTAGTGTAGAGGCAAAACCTGGTGGTCACGGGGGGCCCTAAGCAGCCACTTAGTTTGTTTATGCCTTGGGCCGACTCTGCTTGCCAAACACTAAACTATATTTCATTTTGTAATTATTGCATTTTCATAGCTTTATTTATTGATTTATTTATTAAATCCCTCCATCATTAAACTTCAAGTCACTGGACAAATGAAAATAATTATAAATACAGTTATAGATTTTAATGGATTCCTTCTTTTTAAGAATGTAACAAATTATTGATTTAATTTTTTAAATATTGCTTATTGTAAAACAAATTATTATTATTATCATTATCCTTATTATTATTAGTATTATTAATATGACGATTATGATGATGTTTATTATTATTATTATTATTAGTAGTAGTAGTAGTAGTATTAATAATAATAATAATAATAATAATAATAATATGAGTCACATGATGATTATGATGATGATGATTACTATAAAAATAATAATCATCATCATAATCATAAAGGTAAAAGTAACCATTACAATTTACAAAATATACTCTCTGCAATAATATATTTTTTTCCTTTTTTCCACATCCTTATTTATAAATACATTTATAGAATATTAAATGTTTTATTGATGTAACACAGAAGTCCTATTTGCATTGTGTATAGTATTCTTGGCTGTAGTGTTAATTATACACACAGGAAGGCATTGAGACATGTGTCTTCTTGGTAGTGTAGATGCAAAACCTTTGCCACTTCCGCGTTTGCAGTTTGTCCAATTTACACGCAGGGTTTTCAGAAGAAAAAAAAACAGAAAGCAAGATAATGATCAAGATCACATTTTATGACAAATTAATAAATTCCAAAACAATTTACATACTTTTTCTTGCTATTGTAAGAAGGGTGGAAAATGTACTCAGGTCGAACGGAGATGCAATCTGTAAGAGATTAGAGACTGTAAGGTGGTAGTAGAGGAGGATAGTGTAGCTGGACAACATCAGATGGTGGTCTTCAGGATGGGTTTAGGGGTACAGAAGAAAAACCAGACAGTGAGGACTAAAACCAGGATTAGTTGGTGGAGGTTAAAAAAAAGGAACATTTTTGTGTGAAATTCAGAGAGGTAAGTCAGGTAGTGGTGAAGTATAGAGAAGGTCAGAAGGAGTTGCATTGTGTATTTGTAGATCTTGAGAAAGGGTATGACAGGGTGTTATTGCATAAGGAAAGATAAGATAAGATGAGGTAAGATAAGATGAGATGAGATGAGATAAGATAAGATAAGATAAGATAAGATAAGATAAGATAAGATAAGATAAGATAAGATAAGATACAGCGGTGAGGTGTGCCGTAGGTACGACTGCATGGTTTAAGATGGAGGTGGGACTGCACCAGGGATTGGTTCTTAGTCCCTTCCTGTTTGCAGTGGTGATGGACAGATTGACAGATGAATTTAGAGAAAAATCCCCATGCACTATGATGTTTGCAGATGATGTGATCAGCAGTGAGAGTAGAGAGCAGGTTGAGATGACTATGGAGAGGTGGAGGGATGCACTGGAGCTGGAGAGAAGATCTTGAAGATCAGTAGGTACAAGGCCGAGCATATGTATGTAAATTAAAGAGAGGGTGGTGGAATGGTGTAATTTCAAGGAGTAGAAGTAGGAAAGGGGAAGGTAGGGGAGTTTAAATATGTTTATGATCAACGGTAAAAAGCAATGGGGATTTTGGTAGAGTAGTGAAGAAGAGAATGCAGGCAGGGTGAAATGGATTGAGAAATCTTTATTCGATGACGTATCTGTTTCTTCAATATTTGGGCTAATCTCACTCCCCCGCCAAAAAAAAATAAATTAATAAAAATAAAATACCTTCCCAACTGTGTTTGACTGTTGTTACTTAGTTAGTAACCTAGTAACCCAGTGTAAGGATCTATCCAATGATGGAAACTACAAAGCACTTTTGTGCTGGATAAGAGCATCTACCAAATGTCTAAATGTAAATGTAAATGAGAAGAGTAGCAGGACTGATCTGTGACAGAAATGTATCGACAAGAGTGATAGGTAAAATTCACAGGACGATAGTGAGACCAGCAATGTTGTACCGTTTGGACAATGCAGGCATGACACTTTGGGGACAAAGTTAGAGAGGCCAGATTAAGATGGTTTGGACGTGTGCAGGAGAGGAATGAGGGGTATATCAGATGTTAGAGTTGGAGCTACCAGGCAGTAGGAGAAGAAATCAATATTCCCTAAACAGCACTATTCAGTCTTGGTAGTGAGCAACTTTTTAACATGTTCAACAAGTGCTGTTCGATTGTATTACATCACATTTTAGAAATTAAATATAATTATATACGGTACAACCACGTTTGCATAGTTTTACCACTATTAAAGATAGGATCTCTAGTTTAGGTTAGGCTTTGTTCAGGGAGTAAAAAAAAATAAACAGCTGCAGTTGGGCATAAATGTTCAAAGTTCAAACCTTCTGTGGTTTATCACCCATATTTTTTCAGACAGAAGTCTAGCACTTACCCGGAGGAAACCCACAAAGCTTGGTGAGAGCATTCAGCTCGGTGAGAACTACACACTCTAACTCTTCAACATTGTACACCTTATGTTCAGTTGATTGTTTTTCATTATCACACAATGTCAGAGATGTAAAATGATTGATTGAAGTCCATGAATTGACAATGTTAAAATGATTAATTATTAAATCAATCACTTGCCATCAGCCTTTATGGGACTTAAGCAGAATTTTATTTGGGGGCCCATCTGTGCTGCAATTCAATTGACTATTGTCAATGCTTCATTATTCGCTCAGTATAAATCTAATCTAACATTTTATTTTAAAATATATACCCAGAAAAGTATTTTTTAAACAGAAGGCAAAAACTTCAATCTAAAACTGTCTTAATAATTTGTTATATTATAATACATTAAGATGTCAAGTCTATTTAAGGATGTTTATTCAAATATGAACTTTCCTAAAACAAGAAAATGGTTTAATTAGGCTGCTAATTACCTAACCAGCTAACATTAGCTCGCAGCATAGCTTAGTTTATATAAATTTTCTTATTATCATACCTTTAGCTTGCTGATTTTTCTCTTCTTCACTTTCCTTCTTTTTTTTTCTTTTTTTCTTTTCTTTTCTCTCTGCACCCGAAGGATGTCCTTTTTGTGACATTTATGAAGGTTTCACTGCAGTGCTGGTGCCTCTTTAATCAGCTCCAGTAATCACAGACACATCCTGTGCTTGCATTCTTGAGCCTTTTAACATAATCTTGCGTTTTTTTTGTTTTTTTTTAATATTGCATTCTTTTTTTTTTTTTTCCATTTAATGTTGCATTTTTGTGTAATTGTATATTGACATATCACACACACAAAAAATCGCTGTCACTCTTGGGGGCCCTAAGCAGCCGCTTTGTTTGTTTATGCCTTGGCTCGACTCTGCTTGCCAAACACTAAACTATATTTCATTTTACAATTATTTCATTTTCATAACTTTATTTACTTATGTATTTATTTATTTATTTATTTATAGAGTCCCTCCATCATCAAACTCTTAAAAGTCATTGCTCAAATGAATATAATTATAATTAGGGTTATAGGTTTTAGTGCATCCCCTCTTTTTAAGATTATTTTTAAAATATAACTTATCGTGAAACAAATTCTTCTTCTTCTTTTTATTATTATTATTATTATGATTATTATTATTATTGGTATTAATAATAATAGGTCAGTCATATAATGATGATGATGATAATAATATTATTAATAATAATAATAATAATAAAGGTATATGTAACCATCAAAGTTTATGAAATATATTTTATACAATAATTTCTTTTTTAATTTTCTCCAGATCCTTATTTCTAAATAGACTTATATAATATTAAATGCTTTGTTGATTTAACACAGAAGTCCTATTTGCATTGCGTGTAGTATTATTGGGTGTAGTGTTATCTATACACACAGGAAGGCATTGAGCCACGTGTCAGATCTTCTTGGTAGTGTAGATGCAGAAAATTTGCCACTTCCCTGCAGAGGTGGGTTTGAAGTGAGAGTTTAAAACAACAGCCAGTTTGTCTAATTTAAACAAAGGGTTTGCAGAAGAACTAAACAGAAAGCAAGATGACTTGCAAATACCTTCTCAAGGTACTAATGGTCATCATCAACAGTGCCATCTTTGTAAGTCAAGTTTTCTGAAATTTGTTATTTTGTTTTTAATGATGATCATTAATATAGGAATATAGCATTATCAGTTTCAGAGTCTAAGGTGTATTAACATTAGATCAGACCAATGTGTTTATACTTGCAGTGTATTAAGATGTGAGTTTGTATGTTTGATTAATATACTGCATAAAGTAAACCCCAACAATGAGTAAGCCAAGAAAAAAGTAGGTCAAGAAAAACAGTGTGGTTTTAGTGGTTTAATTTGTACGCTTCATCTTCTTCAAAACAGGAAATTATTGTACAAATGTGTCAAATATTTAACATATAAAGTAAGATGTACTCTAGTCATAACCAGAATGAGTTTATCTGATGAATGAATGAATGAATGAACTATGTGAACAGCTGCTTTATGGCGCGGGGCTGATCGGGTTTCTAATTTTTCCTTTGTGGAAAATATGTTTGCTTCCAGGTCTGTAAGTATTTGGAAAGTGATGCACTGTACACTTTCAGATTAAAATCAAGCTGTTTAAAACAAAAATATCGCAATAATGGTTAAGGAATTTCAGCCATTTTTCCAAAGTCCCTCCATTATAACAAACTCAAAAGCAATTTTTAAAATGTTTATTAATACATGGATGCACATTTTGCAATCAATGACTGGCTGAAATCTGAAACCCATGAATGTCACCAAATGCTGAGTTTTATCCCTTGCCAGGACTTCAGTTGATGCTTATTTGTGGGGTCTTATTTGTCTTTTAGTTTTGTCTTCAATAGATTAATTGCTCAATTGGATTGAAATCAGGCAACTGATTCAGATTTGGAATCCTTTTAGATGCTTTTGGATATGATCCTTGAATTCTGAAATTTTTGTCCATTCTTTTTGGCCAAATTGCTGAAACACTGTTTTTTTTTTTTTTTTTTTTTGAATGTATGAGTTTTGACTGGTTGTTTGTTTGAAATCTCTCCAATGTAGTCTAGGCATCATTGCTGTCCTTTAGAAGTCACTTGCTTTGTGAAGCAGATTAGGTTCTCTTCCTGGATTTATAACATCTTTATCGAAGCCAATAATAAATCATATTTATTTACTTATATTTATTAAAGTCAGAGAAAGAATTGCCCTGTATTTTATTTAATCTCACTCTTAAACCTGAACAGTTTCCCAAAACTTGCTGATAAAAAGTATTGACAGAGCATGATCCTGCCACCACCATGCTTCATAATCAGGATGGTGTTTTCTGGGTGATTAGAAGATTTTGTTTAGGATAGTAAATATAGTGTTCAAGTTCATGTTTCATCTGATCTGAAAGCTTTTTCAAACTCATTTGCTTAAACTGGTCATTTGGCAAACAGTACATGCAAAACATGACATGGTCGAGCCTTGCGTCTGGGCTGAGTCATCGAACTTTCTAGCAAATTCTCTAGAATTTTTTTACTTGGTATCTTGGTTGCATCTCTAATAATGATAGTACTGCTTCTACTCCTTGCTGTACATAGTGACTGAAATTTTAAACACAGCCTCCTCATAATGGGTTCAATTTCTTCCCTGTCTGATATTCAAAGTTTTTTTTCCAATGGGTTTTTTTTTTTATAACCAACCAATGATTGATACTTTTTAACCTCTAATTTTGAATTTGTAGAACCTCTAGCTTCTTGCACTTCATAATGCATCATAATTCTGTCTGTTTATGCTTTCTAATGAACTCTTAATTCTTCCATGAACAGGTGCACTTATATTGAGATCATGTGACACTATAAATTGCTCATGTTTAATACATTCAATTAATGACGTGACTGGGAATAGCAATTGCTTGCACCAGATGAAATTAAAGAAGTTCATAATTTTGTTCTATATTAATGTTCAGGATCATTATATTTTATGTGGATTAACAACATACAACAATCAGTCACATCATTAACACCACCTCCGGGGCAATTATTGATCCCACAGAAAGTCCAGTGTAGCACAAATTGCTGAAAAAGTCAATGCTGGCCATGATAGAGAGGTATCAGAACACCCAGTGAATTGTGTAGATGCCTCCAGTCCACTGAGCCAGATGTGCTCCCGAATTTAGACAGGTGCGAATTCGTTATGACCACTGGAGACATTGGTACAGGACGCATTGTTAATGCCTTGGTATCGACTCATAAGCGCGGTTATCGAGTCATTATTTATGTTTTGCCCATTTATGGAGTCCTTATCGGTTTTTATCAACTCCTTACCTGTTTGGCAGCATTCGGCAGCGAAAAATCCTTGTATTAAATATAGAAGGAAGTAATGACAAAATTAACAAAGCGATATTTAAAGAAAACAATCAAAATTAATAAGCATTGAAAGATATATTACGATGCACAATAAAAAATGTTTTCATCTAAAATGTCTGTGGTTTGATCATTCCTGTTAATTTCATAATATAGTCTGATGACAAATTTACCATAAAATCTTTATTCCTAAAATCTGTGTGGCGTAGTGCGCAATTTCTCAGAAAAGCTTAGAGTGAGATTTTAAAAATAAGGGCATTGGTTTTGCGCAAACATGCACACGACGCCTTGAGCTGCACACACTATACACCTCGCACGCACACACCAGGCACCTCACATGCACACACCATACACCTCACACGCACACATCATACACCTCACACGCACACATCATACACCTCACACGCACACACCATACACCTCACATGCACACATCATACACCTCACACACACATGCACACACCAACCTCGCACGCACACACCATACACTTACCCTGCACGGCTCAGGTTCTGGATACACTATTAGAACAGAGAAAATTACAATATCTGCATTGAGTTTAATCAAACACATGTGATTCATTCAAGGGATAACACACTTGATGAAGAGAGAATCTTACAAGACACATGCAATATTATGTGAAATGTATGACAGCTCCTGCATACACTTGTACTGCCGAAGCTCAGAATCAAGTCACAAAATAAAAAAAGAAATAAATAGAATATTTACATGCATTTAATTGTGCAGTCAAACATAAAGTGATGCTAGGGATAGAAACTACTGAAAAAGGAAATCAAGAAGCAACAGTCATAATAATAATAATAATAGGCGGCACGGTGGTGTAGTGGTTAGCACTGTCGCCTTGCACCTCCAGGGTTCTGGTTCGATTCCCGGCCAGACTCGATTCCCATCTCCCGTGTGCATGGAGTTTGCATGTTCTCCCCGTGCTTGGTGGGTTTCCTCCGGGTACCCAAAGATATGCAGGTTAGGCTAATTGGCGTTCCTAAATTGCCCGTAGTGTGTGAATGGGTGTGTGTGTGGGTGTGTGCCCTGCGATGGATTGGCACCCTGTCCAGGGTGTACCCCGCCTCATGCCCGAAGTCTCCTGGGATAGGCTCCAGGTCCCTGCGACCCTGAACACAGGATTAAGCGGTATAGAAAATGAATGAATGAATGAATAATAATAATAATAATAAAAATGAATGGAGAAAGTACAGTCAAAGGAGAATCAAGTCCTTATGAATTTGTTTCCATTGTTAATGGCTCGATATGGGGTCGCTACACTTGAAAAAGTAACCAAATTGGTAAAGAGCGTAAGGACTTCAGAGCTGATTTTAAATCGGGAGACCCGGGTAGCTAATTCGGCTCAGTGGAATGGGGACCTGAGTATTCTTTGCAAACACTGGCGCTCTGCAAGCATGTGTGCTCAGTCCCATTCTGTACACCAGGCGTATCAAACATGATTCAAAAAGGACTAGTGCTTACTGTGGGCAAATGCTTACTGACACCATCCTGAACTATCTCAACACACATCCTTCAATTAACTGTAATCAAACTACACACAACATGATTTTGTGCAGACATTTCAAAATAAAACTGTATTGCTTACAAATAATATACTATTACTGTATACTGTATATTACTGTACATTGTACTGTATATACTTATAGCTTGTACCAACATTACTTTTTAATGGTCTTCATAGTGACAGGAAGGACTTCATCGTACAGAGTAATTTGTTTCTTGGGTGTGCCTATGAAAATAAACGCTTTGAAACTTTGACCTTTTGAAACTTTGAGGTCCCTACACAATACTGGGCATAATGTTTTTTGCGTTTTTATGTACAGTATAATCACAATTCATTCCCAGGCCGTTCTTTCAGTGATGAGAAAGTAAAACAGTAGGCTATTTTTTAGGGTTGTTCCGATTCCGATACTGGTATCGGAAATGCTGCCGATACCACAAAAAAATCTGGCATCGGAATCGGCG
>JAQMYL010000010.1:6312288-6331607 GCA_030014365.1 Clarias pachynema | reverse complement strand
TATATATATATATATATATATATATATATATATAGAGAGAGAGAGAGAGAGAGAGAGAGAGAGAGAGAGAGAGAGATGGAGAGAGAAGGGACAGAGAGAGAGTGAACAAGAGAGAGTGAACAAGTGAGTGATAAAGGAAGATAAGGAAATACACAAGGGGAAAAGAGGTGAAGAGATGGACAGTGAGTGAGAGAAAGAGCGAGATAAAGAGAAATATAAACAGAGAGACAGAAACAAGAGAGAGAGAGTAAAGGAGAAAGAAAAAGAAAGAGAGACCATTTCAGGACGACCAGCCGTCCCTTAGCCTCAGTCTACACAGCTCCCCTTTCTCTCTCGCACACACACACACACACACACACACACACAAAATCAAACATGTGATCATCTCCAGCTTCAGTCAGGGAGGCGATAGATCATGAGACGGAGCAGGACAACACACACACACGTTATCATCTTCAGTCAGGGAGGCAATGGATCATGACAAAGCAGGACATCACTGAAGATCCATGAACACCACACACACACACACACACACCTGTTAAGATGAACATGCTGAGACAGATTCTCCCAGCAATTTCATTAAGATACAGAAACTCCACACTGCACCATCATGCAAGCTCTAAAACTAACCCACGACATGCCAGATGTAGGAGAAGTAAATCACCAACACACACACACACTTAACCATGCAGTTCTGTCCAGACCTAAACTGGTCAGTTCTTCTTTTTTTTTTCACAGAAACTTAAACGTCAGGGCATAACACGGCTGCAAAGCAGAAAAAAATAACTAAATAATAATAACCCCTTTGTGCATGTGACAGAGATGCACTATGAAGTTCACCGTGGCTTGTGCATGCAGTAAAGGAGCATCCTATCGCTGTAAAAAAAACATTACGTCACAGGCACACGCATGGCTGTCAGTCTCATCAAAGGGCTTGCACGCGCTTGTACATCATGCGTGCGTGCGCGCGCGCTTTATTTTCCCTTACAGCACTTTTCTTTTTCCTTTTTATTTCAAAGATTTAAAAAAAAAAAAAAAAAAAAGTGTGAATTAATATTGATTTGCTTTTTAAATCCACTTGACTTGTCTGGAATGAAGGAGAATGAAAAGAAGTGCGCGCGTACCCGCGCGCGCAAGGAAACCGGGCACGTGGCAAAAATAATGCCCGTTACGCACGAGCTAAACACACACACGCACACACAGGACTACAAAGAAACGTTTTAAAGTGTATTAGAGGCATGGTTTAAATATATGATCTAAACCATTTTTAAAAAGAGTTTAAAGCTTATTTGAATTTACCTGCCTGCGCGCGACTCGTCCGGATGACAGCAACCGCCAGGACGAAGCACTGAACAAGCCGAGGCGCCTGCATCTTTTGTTTGTTTTGTTTGTTTTTGTCCCCGTCTCTATTCCGATAAATTCACATCTTGAGAAGAAATCCGCGGTGTACCTCAGTCCTGGGAGTGAAACACGAGTTTGTTTCTCCACGTCATGTCCTCCTGTCCGCAATTAGCCGCGCTGCTCAAACTGCTCTCACCACAACTTTACCCCAGAGCACCATGAAGGGAAAAAAAGCACCGCCCCTTAATTTACATAGCCACGCCCGTGGACGTGTCTGATTGGCTGGAGAAATAGAAGGGTGATTCGAGAGGAGTGTTATTGAAATAAGTGCACCTGCTACAGCCATAGTGTGTGTGTGTGTGTGTGTGTGTGTGTAGTGCAATAATCTATATAAATAAAATAAAGGTTTCGTCTGTACATCTGTCAGAACTGGCATTTCCAAATTGCCCGTAGTGTGTGTATGTGTGTGTGCTCTCTGATGGAATTACACACTGTCCAGGTTGTACCCCGCCATGTGCCCTAAATTTCTGCAGTAATTAGATATCTGCTTGATCTCAATCACTCAGTTATCATCTATACCACCTAATCCTGTATTCATGGTCACACGGGGGCCTGGAGCCTATCCCAGGAGAAAAGGTGGGGAAACCCCTGGACAGGGTGCCAATCCATCGCAGAGCACACACACTCACGCACTCATTTACACACTCTGGGCAATTTGGGAATGACATTTAACCTAATCTGCATGTCTTTGGACTGTGGGAGGAAACCAGAGTACCTGGAGGAAACGCACCAAGCACGGGGAGAACATGCACACTTAATGCACTCAGACCCGAGATCGGTATCAAACCCCGACCCTGGAGGTGCTACTTTATAGCAGGTCACACATCCACACTCACACACCCCATCATACACTACAAGCAATTTAAAAACACCATTTACCTGAAAAACACACTGGACTGTCTTTGAACTGTGTGGGAAACCAGAGTACACAAAGAAAACCCCATCGATCCCAGGCATGAAAACACCACTCACAGAGACCTGAGACGGGATTCAAAACTCCAACCCTGCTGGTGTGAGGCAACAGTGCTAACCCCTAAGCCATTATATTAGATTATTTTATTAAGTTCATCTTCGTAAAGTTATTTTTCAAGTTTTTCACAATCAGCCTTTTAAACAAATATAGTATCTGAGAAAATGTGAACGTGGCATCATATCAGGCAATAGCTGAGTCAGGCAAAAAGAGCTTAAGCACATTCTGTCCAGAAGTGTTTCATATCTGCGCACAATCAGCGTAAATTAATAAACTGAACAGATGTCCAGTAGGAATTGCCAAATTGCCATCATCTTACTGGTTTCACAGTCACATTACAAGCCTAAGCTCTCTCTCTCTCTCTCTCTCTCTCTCTCTCTCTCTCTCTCTCACGCACACACACACGAGGAAAAAAAGAGAGAAAGAAAAAAAGAGAAAACATAATGCTACTTTATTATTAAGTAAAATGTCCAGATTTTACAGATTTTGTCAACATGACTAACATTTCTAATGATTAGTTCTTGACAAATACATTTGACAACAGTATTGTCAAGTGTATTTGCAAAACCCATCAAGCACCATGATGAAACTCCAAAGCAAGACCAAAACTGACCTCTGCTGCAGAGGAGAAGTTCATTTAGAGTCACCAGCCTCAGAAATCACCAATTACAAACAGCACTTAGATTAGTATCATTAGGGACGCAGTATCATGGCTGACCCTGCACTGTGACCTCAGTTTTGTCCTGGGATATGCAAAGAAAGAATTTCATTGTTCAATCATGTATATTGTGACAAATAACATAAAGGAAATCATTGCAAATTTTGGATGACTTCAGCATCATTTCACAATGTAGAAAGAAATAAAAATCCTGAAAGATCATGGAGTTAGAAGGTATGTCCAAACTTTTGACTGCTAGTATATATGTACTTGAATACCATAATGGCAAATTAATTTATGCATCTTCTTCTCATATTCTCATTTTCCACTGTGAATAGGCTCATATTTTTTGATCGAGGTGTGAATCAAACTGGGAAGACCTTGGCCTTTTGATCTTTTACGCCCTGGGCCACTGACCTAGTGGACCTATTGTATTTCCAATGGCACATGGCAGAATTATGCAGGATACATATTCCCCCTGGATCAATCATGGTCTTGATTAGATTTGATTATCGTCACAGAAATCCTATACACAGTGATGTGAACTACGCAGCCATGCAGTTTGTGCATAATTGTGACAGAACAGGGTTTGGCCTCTAGTTACATCTGAGATCTGAATACTAATGTGTACAACTCAATTTCTGTATTTTTATTCAGAAGCTCAGAAATCAAATGCAGCTTTGTGTAGGGCATAACATTAAAAAGATGATGATGAACGCGATATTTTCTAAAGAGCAGATCATAGACAATGTTTCACCTTTCATGACCTATTGCTCATGTTAATTCTGCATGTTGTTTCATGCAAATGATTTGAGCATCCGGTGAGGTGAACAAACCTCTCGTTGTCATAATTCCTTGGCAATCGCTTCCCACTTCATAATACTGTCTGATAAGGATTTGCGTGTGTGTGTGTGTGTGTGTGTGTGTGTGTGTGTGTGTGTGTGTGTGTGTGTGTGTGTGTGTGTGTGTGTGTGTTTGTAGATGAATTGCTGTGGATATAACAATTACACAGACTTTGATGATTCCCCACAAGTAAAGAACTACACACGGTACCCCGAGTCCTGCTGCTCTAAAACAAATGACAAGTGTTATCGCGAAAAAGCAGAATCAGAGGTATTCGTCCTGAGTCCACTTCAGCAGTCTGATCACAAACCTATTAATATGCCTTTAGAATGACCACAAGCAGTTTCAAGGATTTTCTGCTCCTTTTCAAAACCTTTTCTTTCCTTTTTTTTTTTTGTTGGCAGGAAGTGACCGGTTGTTTCGACACTCTGGTGAAGTGGGTGCAGAGTAACTCTTCTTTGCTTGGTGGCGTTGCTGTTTGTGTCATAGCTATAGAGGTATTGGAACCTTCACACCACACAATTTAGGATACGTACATCAGTAGACAAAACTGGATTAGAAAATACACAAATTGGACCCAAACATACCAACCGTTATGTGTCTTATATGGACTTTTATCTATATATTATATACTTTTGTCTCTCTTTTTACAGGTTGTTGCAATGATCGTGTCCCTTATACTGTACAAGGGGTAAACCTGGAAATTTGCAGTGTGTAAACGCTGCACACTGTAACATCTCACATCTGTAATAATACAATTTGGTTACTGAAAAAAACAACTTATTTTTGGCACATTTCATAACCATGTATGCTTTTAATAACATTAATGCTCTTAAGTAAACACAACCTACAGTATACCTCAAAATGCAAATATGAGCCAGTGAGTAAAAATATATTTATATATTTCACAACATAAACATAGTTTTACAGATTTTTATTGTTAGCATTTCCATATTTACTGTATATTTCTTTCTGTCATTTTTTCTTGAGTTTTTATTTTACAAGAAGCGATCATGCGTGGTCATTTATGAGAGTGGCCTGATATTTAGAATTGTTTCTCAGGAAGTGGTCTGCTCATGCTAAAAACAATTTCTGCCTGCTTATCTGTAACTGAATATTCAGTTGTGACTGGGTTACCTGAAAACATGACTTCCATTAGTCAATCAGCTTTCAGCAGAGATTTTACAGTATTAACCTCTAGCAACCCCTGGATTTCATGTGCAGCGGTTAATTATGCTTTTACTGCGCATCATTTCATAGCATTGGAGCACATTCAACACAATCCACACAAACCAAAACCGCTTTTTTTTTCTGCATATGAAGTCACCCAACTGCAACTTTTCAAGCTGCTGCTGAACACATGGAGAGAAAGGCATACACAATGTTCTTTTCTGCGTCCAAAATCCACAATAATCTCCTCTAAACAGTTGATTTTGAAAAGTATCTGCTACTTCTGCTCTGTAAATCTTTCATAACTGCTCCAATCTGAGGTGCTGTTTGTTAATTGGTGATTTCTGAGGCTGGTGACTCTAAATGAACTTCTCCTCTGCAGCAGAGATCTTGCTTTCCTGGGAAGGTCTTCATGAGAGCCAGTTTCATTATGGTGCTGAATGGGCTTTTCAAATGCAGTTGATAATACTGACCTTTGCTTCTTACAATAACAACTGACTGTAGTTGTTCTTACTTACTGTAATTACCTAATGTCATATGTGTTATTTCATACTTTAAATAAAAATCCAGTGCTGTTCTAGAATGTAGAAAATAAGTCCAAACTTGTGACCAACCTTTTGACTGATACAGTACATTTAAAAACACAAAGTTCGGCAAAATATGAAAATACAAGAGTGGTGGCTCAAGACATTTTCAGAGTAAATATGTATTTTATATTGCTTTGTATGTTCATACTGTACCAACTAAAATGGTGCTTATACTGTAGAACAGCATTAAAAATCATTTGTTCATGAAAATAAAAATTAGAAAAGCTGTTGGTGCATATAAATTTCAGATGAATTTTGAATGGTTTCTCTTTGGCCACACTCATTTCATGTTTACATGACATAAACAGCACAATGCGTCAATGGTTTAGTTTGCCTCATTCTTATTCTGAGAATGAGAGTTCTTCATGAATGGGAGTTCTGAGCTATACAATAATTGATAGATTACATGTAATGGAAAATTGTCTGGTTATTTTGGATAAATTTGAATAGCAGGCATTTGGTGTTTTGACCCTGCATTGATTTTTGACTATGTTTTATGTATAAGGATTTTCTGTGTTTAACCCTGACCCTGCCTTGTTTGCTAATAAACTTTCGCATATGCATTCATATAAAACCTTTAGAGGAACGTTGCTTGTAACAATTATAATTAAGTAACAAAAATGATTGAAAACCACACAAATTAGAGAATACAAAGTTGGAAATAATCTTTCGGATTAAGTAAGGGCCAGACAAAATTATTTTAATCAAGTAAGTTTTAATGCAATTTTCAAAGAAGTGAAGCAATTTGAGAAACTTCCCATGAATCACAATTCAAAATGACCAGATAGCACACTGCCTTCTAAAAATAAAGTAATAAAGCCTTTGAATTTATTTTGTATCCATCTCCAGACTTTTCCATTGCCTGTGCACAACTTTGTCCCAGAAATGACCAGGAAAGCTCTGATTATGTTAAGCTAATCAAAATGACCACCACTGATCACAGTTGAAAGTCAAATGACTTTGTGTGGCATTGAGAAGATGATTAGCTTCATGTGATTGAGTCATTTTTAGGAGAGAGTGATCTTTTTCCAAATCAGTGATTCAGGCTGCAAAGCAACAAAATGTGATTATTTTCTTTACCAGCTGTAATTTCAGTATATTTGAACATTCATGTTTTTTGGATCATTTTTCTCTGTGATCCTTTTTCTCTGTATACCTCAAGACTTTTCTTGAGGTATGCAGGCAGGTAAAGGTACAGTAGGTAGTCAGTTTTTATGACTGATAACTGGTGTCTGCTGAGCAACTTCGACTGTGCCAGGTGCATGACTGTATCCACTCTTCCTTGTGGCACCACCAGCAGATCACGTTGTTCTCCATTTTTCTTGGTGCAATAGTGCAAGGACACGTTCCGTATGAGAAAGTAGGCCAGTTTGTATGTTTCTTATACACCTGGCACCAGCAGTGCTTTAAGTGGGCATTTTCCCACAGAAGCTGCATGAAATTGCTATTTTACTCACCTGCTGAGACAGGGAAAGAAACAGATTAGAAGGAAAATCAGCCTCACCTCCCACCCTGCCATCGACATTGTCATTCGGGGTCTGGGCCAGTCACGTGCGTTTGGAAGAAACCACACTTCGCCAGCACTCCTTGGAGGATGCTTGCTTTCTCTTCTTTCCTTTTCTTCTTAGTGTCAACAGCCCTGGCCAGTCTCTCCCTAAAATGAGTGGAACAGGGAGATTAGGATTTACACCAGCAGTCATGGAGTGCGTTCTGCGCTGGTCTGCGCTGGTGGTACGGGCTACTGGAATCCCCTGGCGATCACTGTGTATACATTTGACTGGGAGTGGCTCACAAGGCGATGATCTGGCCAGGATAAGTGAGAGGTGAGCTTGAATGAATGTGCTTTCCGTGTCAATGAGTGCTGGCAGAGCCCCTCTCATGCAGACCCATCTGGTACTGTAGGCATGACAGTTTCTTCAGCAATGATGCAGTTAGCGCAAAATATGTCGGCGGATGCTGACTTTGTGGGTTTAGGTTCCATTGGCATTGGCTTTTCCCCTGCAGACTTCAGTCTGTGTGGACACTGAAATGCTTTTTTCCTTGGAGGTGGAATGTAGCAAGGGGAGCTCTTTTCAGGGATTCCCATTTTCTCCGGACAGAGGGAGAGCATGGACACCATACACTCTATAGTAGCTTCAACCAGTTTGTGCAGGGAGCTGGGAGCTTGCATGCTCACAGCTTTTCTTTTCTCTTTTTTTTTTTGTAGCACTGCACAACTCCCGTAGCAGCACCTACTACTGTACGCTTGTCTCTAGTAAATGTCCCGAGTACTGTTTGAGGGTACCATGAGCCCCAGGGTCTGGTCCACTTGATTGGATTGAATTTAATTAGGCAGTGGAAGGAACATAAACATCATGAGTCAGCTAGTGTAGTGCCAAAAAAAACAAAATGTCTTTATTTTAACGATCATAACAAGAGTTATTAAAGCGGCTGTCTATGATTAAGACCTCAGCCTCATGTCTGCATTCTCCCCCCAGTGTAAGCTCTTTCACATGGGCGGCACGACAGACATACAGACACGAGGCAAAGTCTAATGGGAAATGGGTCATTTTATTAGGATACATTTTTAAAAGCTAAAGGGTTTTCGGAGCGTGGAAGGGAAAAAGGGGATGGAATTAGTGAGGGTGTTCAAGTGCAGGCCTGGAGGCGGTCACCAGCTTGAGCACTAGTATGGCGAGCAATGGTGACGGGCAGAGTGGCGGAGTGGGCTCGTGTGGGCAGCGGCTCCTGCATGCTCCCCTCGCTGTCTCTGCCAACCGGCTCTCCAGCTTTCCTGGCTGGGAACAGGGGCCTAAACCCCCCTATGCACACCTGCAGAAGGGGAGGCTGGCTACATACTGAGCTTCTAAAAAACACAAAAGTAATAACCCTTGTTAATCAAAAATCATAACATAAAGGAGAGTGAATGATTATTCAATAATGAAGCCGATCCCTCATTGATTCAATTTTATTTAGTGTTCACTGTGGATTTTCATACTTCATTAATTCCAATACTAGTGCTAAGGGTGTTATGCAATAGTTATTGAATATGATGAATATAATAAAAGACTGAGGAGCAGTACACAATGACGATTAATATCCTAACTTACCTTCTGCATTACTGCTGATTAGGGGTGAGAGCCGCAGGTGGATGATGACATTAAAGAAGATCTGGTTCATGAAGAACTGCTTTTTATGACAGTCAAGTGTGCCTGGTACTTCTGTGTTGTGAGTTAATGTGATAGTAATGTGACGTGAGTCTGAACTCAACAGCACCATCCTGTGGATTACTCATGAAAAACACACTCTAGTACCTGTTCATCCTGGTCAGTAGACCCTTATCGTATTCTGGAAACAGTGGGGGGGATGTTGGGATGCCGCACCCTGGTACATTATTTGTATACTCCTTTTAGTATTAGTATTAAATGATTTCATATTTGTGCAGAGGAATACATTCTACACTTATCAAACCAAAGTAACTTTATTAGGAAAACCTGCACAACTGTAGCATCATGCATTTACACAATCAGCCCATCATGGGGCACCAAAGCAATGCATATAATCCTACAAATACAGGCCAAGAGCTTCTACTTTCATATCAGTATAGTTTTTTTTTTAAATACAATTTTTATATCATGAGAAATGAGAAATTTTGAAATGAGAATAGGGGGTATAATATATTTCTACAGCAGTCCCAGGATTGTGTGGGGGAAAACACCAGCAAGAAGCTTTTAAGAAGTTCTTAACACACACACACACACGCACAAAACACATTGTGGGAAAATTGGAATTGCCAATTAGCCTAATCTGCATGCTTCTGGACTTTGGGAGGAAACTGGAGTACCCAGAGGAAACCCACCAAGCACAGGGAGAACATGCAAATTCCTCAACATCAATAACATTATGTTCAGGTATCACAAGATGTCAAAGATGTAAAACATAGATATACAGTAGCTTTGAATTCAATGAATTGACAAAGAGTAATGATTACTGATTTTACCAATCACTTCTCTAAATGCTAAACTATATTAAATTATAGATTATTTTATTTAGTTATTTATGGCACCTAAGTCGTATTTGCACCGAGTGTAGTATTCTTGACTATATATAAAACCATTCTTGAAAACATGCAAGAAGGCATTGAGTCACTGGTGTGATCTTCTTGGTAGTGCAAATGCGGAAACTGTGACACAACACACACTACTGTATATAAAGAACTGCAGTAGTCCAATTCACTGCAGAGGCGGGTTTTCAATCTGTGTTTTAAACAACAGCCAGTTTAACCAATTTACACGCGGTATTTTCAGAAAAAAAAAAAAAAAAAAAACCTGGCAAGATGTCTTGCAAAGTGATTCTGAAGATACTAATGATCATCGTCAACAGTGCCATCTTTGTAAGTTCAAGTTTTTTTTAATTTAATGCAGAAAAAGCTGTCAAGTTGTTTAAATGATGATCATTATACAGAATCGTTTT
This sequence comes from Clarias pachynema, assembly GCA_030014365.1. Taxonomy (NCBI): domain Eukaryota; kingdom Metazoa; phylum Chordata; class Actinopteri; order Siluriformes; family Clariidae; genus Clarias; species Clarias pachynema. The sequence continues at coordinate 6,321,526 of JAQMYL010000010.1, read as the reverse complement.
AGTATCGAAGATGTATTAATATTAGATCAGACCTACAGTATGTGTTAAAACTTGCCATGCCTTAAGACGTCACTCTGCAGGATTGATTAATATACAGTACTGCCAAAATAAACCATACTGTATTAGTGAAACTGAAATAGTAGGTCAGTAACATAGTGTGGTTGTACAGTAGTGATTTGATTTTTATGCTACATTTTCTCCAAAACTTTTGTTTTTCTGAATCCTCAGTATGTGAACAGCTGCTTTTGTGGTGCGGTGCTGATGATTTTATCATTGCAGAAAATATGTTTACTCTTAAGTCTATAAGTACTGTATATGGACAGTGATACAATTTCCTTATTTTTGCCTCAATAGTTACCACAATAGTTTTAAAATAAAGCAATTAGTATGGCATTTAAGTGTACAGTTTCGGATTTAACTAAGGTGTTTAACAAAAATACTGCATTAATGGATTAGGAATTTTAGCCATCTTTAGCAAGGGGTTTAGTTCCTCCATTAATCACATCCTCAAAAGTAATTGGATAAATTACCCACTCATCGTCTATACTACTTTATCCAGTATATAGGGTCACAGGGGGCCTGGATCCTATCCCAGGAGACTTGAGGCGGAGTACACCCTGGACAGGGTGCCAATGCATCACAGGGCACATATACACACAGTCACTCACACACTACGGGCAATTTGGGAATGCCAATTAGCCTAATCTGCATGCCTTTGAACTGTGGGAGGAAACCCACCAAGCACAGGGAGAACATGCAAACTCCATGCACGCAGAGGTGGGAATCGAACAAGGCCGGGAATCGAACCTGAACCCTGGAGGTGCAAGGCAACAGCGCTATAACCACTACACCACTGTGCCGCCTTTTTGGAAAATTTATATATTCATAAATATTATAATTTTTTTATTTAAAAAAAGTTAGACAAAGAAGAATGCTACTTTAAAATGTAACTATTTAACATTATAATTATTTATTTTAATAATGAAATAAATTAATTTAGTCACAATTATAAAAAAAAATCTAAACTGTATTATGTTTAGCAAAGACTTTTAGTCAGTGACTAACATTTCATTTAGTTGTTTTAAGAAGCTCTGGAGTTGCTTTTGTGGAATGTTTTAGATCATTATTATAGAACTCAGTCTCAAATCACATGCTTTTAAAAATTGACGTGCCTACAAAGACACTCGTTTTTCTGCGTACACAAACACAAATGAAGGTAATACAGTTTAGATTTTTTTCATTGTAAATAAATTATATTAAGAAATACAGCAGAATATTGTGACTAAATTAATTTATTTCATTTTTAAAATAAATAATTATTATGTTAAATAATTACATGTTAAAGTAGCATTCTTCTCTGCCCCTTATTGACTGGCCGCCACTGCTATCCATCTGTACTGTCAAGAGCTCTTTTATATCAATATTATAGCATTTGATGAATCTGAGCAGTAATTAGTGCTCTATACACTTTATCCAAATAAAAATAAAAATTTACTTTCTCAAGTACACAGTATAATATGCAGTAAAATGTTTATATAACTGTCTGTGACCTAAAAAAAAAAAAAAAAAAAAAAGATTTCACTACAGTGAAGAAAATTGTGCACTAGAGAGCACAACTAGAAGTAGATTGTTGTGTAAGAACGTGTTATGACATACAGTAATAATGTTTCAGTAGTAAGCTGTTAAGGAAGTTAACATGTCAGTATTTACAGTGACATTAAAAAGCGTTTAATCATATAGCACTTTTAATATTCATAAAACACTCAAAGGCTAATAAACATGATTAAGAGAAAATGACACGCACGCGAAAGACAGAAAGAGAGAGAGAGAGAGAGAGAGAGAGAGAGAGAGAGAGCTTCATAATCATACATGCAGCATAATCTCACTTTATTCGGGATCTTTATTTTTCATTTTGTTTTCTATGTCAATAGTCATTCTTTATTGACTGTACGTTCTCCAACTATTATTATTATTATTATTATTATTACTAGTAGTAGTGCTGTGATTATTATTAAAATCATGGATGCCCTGTGTGGTCTGCTTGGGATGCGTGTGGTGACTGGGGACGGTTCCACTTTACCATGAAGACGTCCAGGCCTCGGCTGGTGCTGACTAGCTGTCCTTTGAGGACTTGTGACTGCAGTCACTCGATAGTTCAGGAGTGGAATTTCCTACAGCCTACTACCTGAGCCTCCAGTAATGAGCTCCATATTAACTTAACATCTGTCCAGCTTCCTAACACACAGTATGACTGTAGCTCCGTTATCCGTTATGAGGTTTTCTCATAATCCAGATGAGGTTTTTTCCTACTGCCATCTCAGGGAGTTTTTCCTTGCCACTTTCACCCTCTGCTTGCTCATCAGGGACAATCTAATCATTTAAAAGTTGCATGTATATATATTGTATATATTTTTAATCTATGTTTTTATTTTATTTTTATTAAACTTGTCAGCTTAACTTACCAGCTATGAAACATAAATTGTCGAAATAAAAATGATATGCTAAATTTGTCCTCAGACTTTATTATGAAATGAACAGAAAAGATCTCCAGAGGTGGTAACAAATTTGCAGATTCGAGACATTTAGTACACAGGCTCCTTATAAAAAAAATTTTGGCCTGTGGGATATTCAAAGTTTTAATTCTTTTAAATTCTTTTTCTCAAGTTTTTTTTCCCCCTCGCTGTTTCCTGTAACTTCTCAGTTCTCCCCCTTTTAGTTCTGAATTCTAACTTTGCTTTTTGTCTCCCTCACTTGGTCTCCAGTTCGCCGGAGCTGGGACTGTGATCATTGGAGTTTTGTTTGAAATTAAGAGAAAACAAACAGTTGGAAAACTGGATGACAAAGAAATTCCCCCACAGTTAGTGCATCTGGCTAAAGCTGCCTACTTGCTGATCGCTGTTGGGAGCATACTCACCATCATAGGCTTCCTGGGCTGCTGCGGAGCCATGTTTGAAAATAAGTGCATGCTCATGACTGTGAGTGACCTCTGATCTTGTTTTTTAGAAAAAAAAAATGCTTCTTACCTTAAATCTCATCACAAAACATAAAAATAGTTTGTGTCAAGGCTAATGATGCTAATAAATCTGTTTTAATTATTGTAAATTAATTATTAATAAATTATTAATCATTTGTAAAAGAGTTAGTCTGAACATAAAAATGTAATCTCAAACTGTGCAACGATAGAATGTGTTAGTCAGTTGTCCAAGATGGCCCGATAATATTCGGCATATTCATATAAAAGTTTCTTTTTTTTCCCCCATAAATTACATTTGTGGGACACCAAACATATAGCACCTTGGCTGATTTGTGGTTTGGAAGTATTTTTTCTTCACCAAAGCATTCCTTTACTAAATATATACTTTACCGACTCTGTGATGGTGTTTACAGTTCTTCATCATCATCTTAGTCATGTTTATCGTGGAGGTGGCGGCAGTAGCAATCCTGCTTTCCAACCATCAGGTAAGAGCAGTGGTCCTGAACATACAAGTACAGTATATTTTTATGTATTATATTATATTCTCAAGCAGCTAGTTGAAACCCATATCTTGATTTATTATCCTAGATAAATATTTCTAGAGTACTTACCTGCTTGTGAAAAATGTTTGATCATTCCCTGCTAGTACTGATTGTTTGCTTGTGCGGTTTATTATACTGGGTCCAGTGAGATCTGAGACGATACCAGAAGAAGCAAACCTCTACTCTGGATTGCATACTGTACCATATACTTTGTCTTAAAAAAAATAATAATTAGCTTATGATTTGGGACATTTTATGGAAAAATACATGAAAACTAACTAGCATATGCAACAGCATAACATTTTTATAAGAGGTTCATAAAAGCAAAGCAAAAAAAATTTAAAAAAAATCAACAAAAAAAAGGTTAACATCAAATGGAGTAGGGTGTGAGATACTTTCAAATAAGTTACATAAATATCTGTGGTATTGCACAGTATATTGCACAGTGGCATTGCAAGAAAAGGGTATTGCAAGAAAAAGCACATATACTGTATTTATTGACAGTGAGAAGAATGTTTAGCTGTTCATGAGGTAGATCGCCTGGGGGAAAAAAACTGTTCTTGTGCCTGACTGTCCTGGTGTTCGGTGCTCTATAGCGTCGACCCGACGGCAAAAGTTCAAAGAGAAGGTGGCTTGGGTGTGAGGGGTCCAAAGTGATATTCCGAGCCCTTTTCTTAACTCTGGATATATACAGTTCTTGCAGTGTGGGCAGGGGAGTGGCGATAATCCTTTCAGCAGTCCGAACTATAATAAATAAATATATAATAAATAAATATATATCTACAATATATTTCAGGAAAGATTTGACTATCTTAGTAAGAACTGGGCATTGTTGTGTGACTGCTACTTGCTTTCCTAAAAATTCCCAGTAATAATGCATGTTTCACATATTTCTTAGCAAAGTGCGGCATCAGTGCTGACCTAAGAGTTAAAATTGATGTTTTTTTGTTTTTTTTTGGTGAAGGTGCAATTGGTTTGGACAGTTAAGAAAATTCAAAGAACCTCTTAGCCAAGACAGGCGGAAATTACGTTTCTTGATTTCAACAAATATGAGTGGTTAGTTGCTACATACAATGACAAGAATAACAGTTAAAATGTTCTGAAAGAGTACAGTTAACCAGGGTGGTGATCAATAATAATAATAATAATAATAATAATAATAAAAAATCAAATGGGGAAAATGAGGTTGTGTTTGTAACGGTTAACACAGACACAGTGTTTACTTTGTTTCCTCAGACAGAGGAACAGGTGGAGAAACTACGTAAAGCAGTCGCTAAGAGCATTGAGGATAGCTATGGGACAGATGACACCATCACTAATGCGTGGGACCAGATGATGAAACTGGTACATCACATCACACTGCTTGGTTTTGGGCTGGAGTGTTGGCACAATACAGACTAGTATACATTATTATCATCAACAGAATGACACATGCATTTCACACAGCAACATACCGCTTAATCCTTAATGTGACAACAATATTACTGTATTATAAACAATATTACTGTATTATACAAGTGTAAAATTGTAAATTCCTGACCTAAAGTGCTGGAGTGTGTGTTTGTGTCACTGGTAGATGGAATGCTGTGGATACAATAACTACACTGACTTCGCTACCTCCAAGTTTGTAAGGGATAAGTCACAGTACCCCCAGGCCTGCTGCTCTGGACAAAATGCCACGTGTAATGGAAACGAAGCAGAATCAGAGGTAAACGTTCTGAGTCATCACCAGCAGTCTGATCACAAACCTATTAATACCTGTACTGTATGCTCTAACCTTTATATTTACCACAAGCAATTTCAAATACTTTCGCTCCTAAAACAAAAACTAATCCACCAAATTGTAAAACAATTTTTTGGCAGGACGTGATTGGGTGTTTCGATGCTGTGGGGAAGTGGGTGAAGAAGAACTCTGCTTTGATTGCCGGCGTAGCTTTTTTTATTGTTGCTATGGAGGTATTGGAACCTTCACACAAAATTGGAAACATTTTCGGATAAGAATAAGAACATTCACAGAAGATTGATGTACAAAAAAAACATTGGATTATAAAATAGCATTGTGTCCTTTTTCTTATATGGACTTTTAACTATATAATCCGGCACTTTTGTGTTTCTTTTAACAGATCGCTGCAATGATCGTGTCCCTGATACTCTACAAGAACGGAAACCAGCAGGAGTGAGCGCTGCATGCTGAAACGTTTCACATCTTATGGGATACAACAAAACAATTTGTGTGCAGATTTTTTTCCCCACATTTTTTTAGTCCAGTATGTTTTATTAATACTTTCTAAACACAATACCTCTAAATTAAAATACAAATATGAACCAGTGAGTAAGAAATATCTATTTTGTATACATATAGGTCTATGTTCATTCAAGTATAGCTTTGTTATTATCAGCGTTTCCATATTTATTTTTATGGTTTGTCTTTGAGTTTTTTTTAAAAATAAGAAACTATTGTGCTTGTTCGTTTACAATAGTGGTGTGAAATTTACAGAGCCATTATCAGGAAGTGGTCTGCTCAAGCTGAATTTTGGTACAGGTATATTTCATCAGCTTGTTAATTTGTAAGTGAATATAATGATGATTGGGTTATTTGAAAGCATTGCTGGTAGCATTCAGCATAGATTTTACAGTATTAACCTTTCGCAATTTCTTGTGGATTTCTTGTGCACAGTTTAATTATGCTTTGCTGCACGTCAGTTCATGGCGTTACAACACGTTTCATGCAATCAACACACACTTCTTGTGAGTTCTGACCTATATATTAAATGCTAGATTACATGTAAAGGGACATTGTCTGGCTATTTTGGATAAATTTGAATAGCAGACATTTGGTATTGTGCCCCTGCTTTAAACTTTTGTTGATATACGAGTATTTTCTACATTTAACCCTGACCTTGTTTGGTAATAAACTTTTGCGTATGCATTCGTATAATACCTTGAGAGTACTGCTGTTTGTTACAGTTATAATTAAATAACAAAAAAAAACAAAAAAAAAAAACAATACAGAGTTTTAAATAAAACCTCAGATTCCATCCATCCATCTTCAACCGTTTATCCAAAGTCGGGCTGCGGGTACCTCAAGTAATATTATTTTAAATTAATAAATTTTTTAAGCAGTTTTCAAGGAAGTGGAGCAATTTTAGACAACTTTCATAAATCACCATTCAAAATGACCTATAGCAGTAATGCATATAGATGGAGATCTATTTCAATTACAGGAAACGAAAACACCCATTATGAAATCATCGATTTCAAATCAGTCATTTGCTTTTTAAAACTGTTTCCTCGTATAAACCTACTTCTTAGAAGACAATCTGACTAAATTATTTTTTGAAGTATGAGCCAAAACATACAGTAGTGAAATTCTATACAGTACTGAAATTAAGAGATGAACAATATTACCTTGCTGTTATCTGTGAGTTTATTTCTCCTAAGAGAAACTAACATACATACTATTAGCATGTTGATTTACCACGGTAAATGCGTAATGCAAGTGTTCGAAGTGTGTGTGCACGGACTCGCTGTAGATAGTGTTCATATCGTTCACTCAGATTCTCAACCTGGATTCCCAGAACAAAGGTCGCTGCAGACTCCTGCAAAAGGAGACTGTTTGTTCACATAATGCAGGAACAATTCTTGGCAGATCTCCGCAGTTGAACACACTCTCTTTTAACATTCCCCAAAGGAATGTAAGATTCAGGTGGTGTAAGATCATTGAGGAATCATTCTCACACATGTACTGGCCATCACATTGGGCACCGTAATTAAAGTTAAAGGCCTTCTGATGAAATATTAGTGTACAACTGTAGTTTTTTGGCCAGGCAGTGTAAACAGTGGCATGTGAACTATTGGGCACCCCCGGAGAAAAATTTCTGTTAATGTGAACACTTAAGCAAGTGGAAGATGAAATGATCTCCAAAAGGCATAAAGTTACAGATGACATATTCCCTATATATTTTAAACAAAATCACTTCTTATATTTTCATCTTTTACATTTTCAGAATAACAGAAAAGAAAAAGGGTCTGCAGCAAAAGTTTGGGCACCCTGCATAGTTAGTACCTAGAAACACGCCCTTTGGCAAGTAGCACACGCTTTCTCTAGCCAGCCAAGTCTTTCAGCTTTTCTCTGAGGGATTTTCGCCATTCTTTCTTACAACAGTTTTCAAGTTCTGTGAGATTCCTGGCCCATCTTGCATGGACTGCTCTTTTGAGTTCTATCCACAGATTTTCAATGTTGCTTACTGTAGGTCAGATCCTCTTTTCAACTTTATCTTTTCCATTCTTCCTTCTACCCATGAAATGTCCCAATGTGCCATTGGCTGCAATACAACCTCAAACCATGATCGATCCACCCCCATGCTTAACAGTTGGACTGGTGTTCTTTTCGTGACATTCTGTGCCATTTCTTCACCAAACACACCTTTGCATATTAAGGCCCAAGACTTCTATTTTAACCTAATCAGTCCACAAGACTTTTTGTCAAAATGCATCAGTTCTGTATAAATGTTCTTTTGCAAAATTCAGATGCTAAATTTTGTGGGGAAGACGAAGGAGAGGTTTTCTTCAGATGACTCTTCCATGAAGGCCATATTTGTGCATGCTGCTTGATTGTTGGGACAAGGTTAGAGGAGCCTGGATATTTAAAAAGCTTAGAAATTTGCATCACCTGGCATTTCCTAACAATTACTGTGAATCAGCCATGACCATAACAGGCTAATTAAAGTCTGACATCTTGGACACAGTTGTCTGAGAGCTCAAATCTCCTGGGGTTCCCCTTCATTTTCAGGATGTTGCTTTCCCTTTTTTTTTTTACTGTGCAAATAGAAAACAAAAACAATATGCTGACATTGCTTAAAATATTGCAAAAGAGTCTGTCAATGTTTAATTTTATGCCTTTTAGAGATCATTTCATCTTCCACTTGCTTAACTGTTAACATTAACAGAAGTTTTGAGCAGGGATGCCCAAACTTTCACATGCCACTGTACATACAGAGATGAAATATTCATAATATCCTGCAACATGCACTGCAGAAAAAATTCCAGATGAAGCTATATGTAGACAGTACAACTAATGTAAATGAATGCATTAGAGTATGGACAATAAATAGATGACTTTTTTTTTTTTTTTTTACAAATGATCAAATCTATCTGGCTAGCACTTCTAATTTCCCCAACGACCAAAAACATTATCATGGGTTTCTGAAAGAAACCAGATGCTCTGCTGCTTCTATTTATCAAAAGGGATTGAGGTGGAGAGGGTTGACAGTTACAAGTCTTAGGCCTAGCGCAGACTTACAGATAATATCCTCACATGTGGCATTACGCTTGGTCCAGAAACACCACGCAGGCAGAATGGAAGGCTTTCCGAAGTGTCGTAAACAGGGCTCCCAAAGAGAGCAATCAATTGATCACATTCCAGAACTCCTCTCCCAGCCTGCATGTCACCATCTGCATAATCTTATCTGATCCGCGAACATAAAGGAGCATCTATAAAATGAAGCTGCAGGAAACTTCATAAGGCACGGGACAGGAAGTTTGCTGTACCTGAAGCCACGCTACAGTAAGACCAGATGCCTCAAAGTAAACCCAAAAACAAGGGTGTAAATTGGTGATCCGGTAAACAAAGAGTTGGGTGGGGGACCGCCAAGTCACACTTTGCCACTCTCGTTGACCTCCAGAACACATGCCTTTCAATGTACACTATGTACACTATCTT
>JAQMYL010000010.1:6260206-6275062 GCA_030014365.1 Clarias pachynema | reverse complement strand
GCTATTTTTTTGAACAGGCTAATATTTGTTTTTCTTCACTTACATTAAACTAATAATACATTTAGCACATTTTTCTTTATGCTGTGATTCAGAATAGAATGTGCAGGGTGTCCAATGCATTTATGTGATTTAAATTAAAATCTATATTATATTATATTATATGGATATGGAGCTTTACTCACTTTTTTCAACACACTGCTATTATTTTGAACACCACTGTAGCTTTTTGCAAAGAAAGCTTGGCCCCCACTGATTGCTTCATGCAGCCATATTTATTTGTTTCTATATAAGGTGTAAGGTGATGACTTCAGCTATTGGACATTTTACTCTGTGCTACTATAAAGTTAACTTTTATTCAACTATAATTTTTCTACATAAGATAAATATTGACCACTAAGCAATGGCATTACATCAGTATAAGATAATGAAACAGGTTTGTGTTTAAGCTTTGAGTAGCTACTCGTAACCTCAAATCTGAACATATTTTTGGCTAAGAAAGTTTGTTTAACACCAGTTGTCCCATTATTCGTGTCCTGTTTTACCACTTAAAATACTTTTTAAATGTTTTATTCATGAGCTTGAATTTTAACATGTTCTAATTATAAATCATCACTGTAGAGGTGTTTCATCATATTTATTAAAGAAACAGTTGAAAAGCTTCATAGAGTCTACAGACCAGTGTTATTGCATCATAAAATATAAGATCCAATCATAATTCAGTATGCAAATTGAGGTTGTAATGCAACTACAGTTAACCAGGACAAGCATTATTTATCTTATAAATAATACCTAATTGGATTGTACTGTAACTTGATTATGGATTTTTTCGTGGACAGACCACAGGTGGAGATGATGGGAGAAAAGGTCTCTGCGGAGCTTAGAATTAGCTCAAGAACACTACAGGATTGTTGCCTCAGTCCCATAATCTTTATCCTGTACACCCAACTGCGTCGCCACCCACAAAAACACTGTAATCATTAAATACAGAGATGATACAACCATCTTTATCAAGGATGGGGACAAATCCGATTTCAGAAACTGGTCAAAAACATTCTTCTCCATGGAGAGGAAGCGACCTCCTCAACATATACAAGATCAAAGAAATAATCATAACTTCAGAAGGAAGCCCCACCCTCTGCTGACTCTCATCAAAAAAGACTGAGGTGGAGAGGGCTGACAGTCACATGATTCTGAGCTTGACCAAAAACACTGTTGAAAAGAGACCAACAATGGCTGCACTTCCCCACTGGACACGCCCCCTCATCCATCACCTAATGAGGACTTATAAAGAGCATCCTCACATGTGGCATTACAAAGTTTGCAGAGAGGATCATTGGATCTGTCCTCCACTCCATGGACACTTTATACAACAACGCAACAGGAATAAATCACATAGTATCCTCAGGGACACACACACACAGCACCCAGCTCAATATCTACACACACAAACACACACCGCAGACCGGACAGGAATCTCACACAAAGCATGTTCATCTAGAACAGCTTTTTTTGTCCAGCCACAGTCAGACTGATGGCAAAAGAAACAAGGGGAAGAAAAGAGCATGTCTGTCTCAGTCATATAGAGACATGTCTGTCTCCATCATATAGGTTTTATTTCCGTCATATAGAGACCTGCTGCTATAATCATTGTACATATACAGTATGTGGCATAAGTTGAGCTTACTATCCTTCACCTATTTATTATCAAAGAACAAAGTGCAATATAAAAATTATGATATCAAATGTGCAGTGAAACCTTCAAGACTAAGTGCAGTTTGGAAATTTGAAGAAGTGCAATAGTTTGATATTTGTGGATCATGTTTAAAATATACCCCAGTACACTACAGTACTAGATAATGTTATAACGTGTTATATTCTGATAGCTTAAATCCTTCTACTATTTATTCTTTTGTTATCATTCTTTTAATCACTGACTCAGACGGCTTCTGTACAAAAGATTCCAATGCACTCACACTTTTTGTATGTGTACAAATGACTCTCTATTGACTCTTGAAATAATTGTCGGCTCTTGGGGGCCCCCTACTGGCCTCAAACAGTTGCAGCTGGAGGTGATGTTTCCAAGTGGCAGATTTATGGATTGATGAGGAAGGAACATGTAGACAGTTGCTTAAATGGTATGATTGTTTTTACTTTACACTGAGATTGCACAAAAGAATGCAAATTGAGATTTTTTTTCGTGAATTTAGAAATTTATTACTTCATAATAAATATACCAAAAAAAAATGTTTGTGCATTTGGTGACTTTATACACACAAAATTAAAATAATTAATCCATTATACTTAATACATAGGATTTGAATAATACTTTGCTATAAAAAGTTCTGTAACTAGTTGATGATTAGTTCGGTTATGTGATGAAATAAAATCGATATCTCAGATCAAGATAAAATGACCAGTGCTACCGCTATACTGTATTCCACCTCACTCATTGGTGAAAGATGGAAAGTCATTCCTCTGTCTCGTTGGACAAACAGTTGACGTCTGAGCCCATACTGATGCTGCGCCGGGACCGTTTGTGTCCCTCAGAAGCCCACTGTGGTGCTTGAGGAAATGACAGAACTGTCAAGCTTGTTACACCAGACAACGCATTTCCGTTAGATGAATACAGGGTGGCCTGGTCTCCAATAGTCTGGAAGGCGATAAAGTCGGGTGTAGAGCGGTTGACATTGGATGAATGTTGGAATGGAAGCCTTGGCTTTATTTCCTGCTCCAGCGCATGCATTACAGGCGGAGTTACGTTCAGCATCGTCGACTCGTTCTCATTCTTATCTTTCTTCAGCCCATCTTCTTCATGTCCTTGGCTTGGGTTGAACTCCTTCCTGGTTAGAGGCACATGTGTGTTGGAGGTTCCTCCACAGCTGCAGATGGTGCTCTGCGTATCGTTTTCGAAACCCGACAGCAGTGATTCTTCCAGTCCCTCGTACCGCCCGGCGTGCCTTTCTTCATTCAGCTCCTCTTCATCTGAGTAGGAGTCAGGGACGACCAAAGGCGTCAATCGCTGCAGCTGAGCAGTGGTTCTGCGAAAGGCTCCGCCCACAATGCTGGAGGGAGAAGGAGCCGAGCTAAGGAGTCGGTTGAACAAAGTGAGGTTGTGGTGGGGAGTCCCGGATTCTTCCAACTTCTCGGAAATGTCTTCCAGAGGCTGGAAGTGCATCTCGTCCTTAGGAATTCTGAATTTCGGAAAAATTGGTTTCACGTAACTGTCGGGAACTAAGAGGAGTGTAAAAACCACCACTAGAGAGTGAGAGCCATCGTCTCCAGCTAACAGATGCTCAAGGCATGTTCTGCAAATTTAAATCACGAGGTGTATAGTTTATGTTTAACTGTCGTTTTTATCTCTGCTTCTCACTCCTTTTAGTGACAGAATGATAATTAATTTTGCATGAAAAATATAAATACCTCAACAATTGGTCACTTTTGACATTAGTTTGTAAAACAGTGTGATCTATTATAGCACTCGAAGCATGTGTAGTGAGGCACCTACGCCATGTCGAAGGTGGAGCCCTGGAAGGAGGGTTTGTGGAGGACGAACAGCGTGGCGGCGGTGTAGGGGGGCCGAGGGTTCGAGTCATTCCAGTAGCGATCCCTCTCCATTTTGGGCAGATCACCATACATCTCATCTACTGCCATCATCGATACCTGGAGAGTGGAGTGTAATTCAAATTTTATACAGAGTCTCTGTTTTTTTGTGCACTGATTATTTCGATCTGCTTGAAATGATTTTTGAAAAAAGTGTCTCATGAAAAACTCAAACATATGAATGAATATATAAAATGAAAAATTAATAAATAAAGGAAAACGGATGAATGAGTTAATGGATGGATTGATGGATAGATGAATGAATGAGAGAATGGATGGATGGCTATGGACACACCTGGAAGTTCCTGTCTATGAGCCAGTTGGTTTCAAAATCATCGTCATCCTCACCGAACGGGTTAATCAGCTGCTCTGCCACCTACATTTATAAACAAATAAAACTCAATCTGAGAAACTAAGACATTTGTATGAGCAATGACATTTGCAGGTATTTTAATAAGATTCAGAAGCAATTACGGAATAAGACATTGTGCTGTATATAATGATATATAAATATGTGATAGTGTGATGTGATCGAACATCAAGTAACCACCCTAAAGATGATTATCTTCCACGACAGCATGTCACTCCATGCTTTACTCCATTTACACAACGACAGTTTACCAATGTTATGAGCACATTTATTAATTCACAAATTTATTAGTTTATTGTCTGGCTTATTGTTACATACAGAACCTCCTATACTAATCAATTTAGGAATCCAAAGCAACAGTTTTACCTCACAGTGCTGAAACTTAGAAAAGATTCAACAGAACAAGACAAGATTTCTTGTTGCTGAGCATCAACACTTAGAAATATATATGCGAGGAGCGTTCAAGTCAAACTGGGATTTGTGATGGAATTTCTTGTGAATGAAGGTGGAAAAGCGATTGACATTTACAGAAGACTTCAACCACAGTACCGTGTTGAGACTCAGCACCACTTGCATGTTACAGGAACTCGGCTGGAAGTTATTGCCACGTCCCCCGTACAGTCCTGACCTCACTCCAAGCCGTTTCCACACGTTCGGGTCACTAAAGGAGTTCCTGGGAGACCAGCGTTTCAGACGTGAAGCAGGCAGTCTGATCATGGCTCTGGTGTACTGAGAGAACTTTCTACCTTGATGGTGTCCAAGCACTAGTAAGACACTGGGATAAGTGCATTAGTGTAGCACTGGAAAATATAGAGAGAAATAAAGGGAGTTTTTCACCCTCATAAATGTGTACGGTTATTCTGCACAATAAAAGAATCCTGGTTTGACTTGAACACCCTCGTAATTATGTGTTCTAAATGATGTTGATACAAAGCTGTTCAAAATCCCTGTGTTAGCTGATACTATAGAAAACCTGTGATCTTCCTGTGACAAGGCTGCCAACAATGCTGCCGTATTATATTTATTACCCAGCTGGCTTACATGAAAAGAGAGTTGAGAGAGCTGTTTTTGTGCATGGAAGGCCTAACCTTGAGCCAGCCAGCGTAGAAGAAGAACTGGAGCAGGGTGAAGACAGGGACGTAGAGGTCGAGGTCGTGACCTTGGTAACCCTGAGTGGGATCCAGAAACTGGCGGCCGATCAGACAGACCAGAAAGAAGCTGTACACTGCCAGTGTCACCACCTGATGGAGATGGAGGGATGGGGGATTTTATTTAGCATATCAAGTATTGCGTTAAAACTACAGACATGAATAATGAGAAATTTCAAAGTGCCTCATCCTTGTGATTGTGATGTAAATGGCCTACTGTTAATATGTATAAGTGCTTTTAAAGTTGTAAATGGTCTTTTCCGTGAGGCCGCCATTTCAAATCCCACAACCCCGGAGTTGTCCCTGTGGGGCCTTTGAGCAAGGCCCTTAACCCTAAAACTGCTCAGATGTACTGTACAATGAGATAAAAGACTTTTAGATCTTAAACTGTAATAATAAAGCAGGTTTTATTTAGACATTAGCCAGCACTCGCATTCCACCAGGACATATATGTTAATTAAACAAATTAGCTGGTATTACCTGGATTTATTTGATGTAATACCAATGCTTCATATTGTAATATTAAACTACACTCCAGTATTTGTTTTTTTACATAAGCACACACACATTTCTCACCTGCGTGTAAACAAGCGGCACGCTGATCATGTCATAGTGAAAGAGCATACTGCATTTGTCTCTGAACTGATTCAGCTCCTACAAAACATAAAGAACACCCAGACCACATAAACACCTGTCATACTGCATTATCATCATCATCATCATCATTTCTGGATCTGACTTCATAATGAATCTATAACGAGCAACGAGATCTTGTACAACCCTGTGAAGTAAAACCCGATTACCTGGTTGTACTTGATTGTAAACTTGCCTCATTTTATACACATGTGCTTTGGTGGTCTTGTGGTTAGAGCTTGTGGCTTGTGATCATAAGGCTGTGAAGGTAATTGGTGGTAACAACCGTGGGCAAGTAGTTCACACGCAGTTGACTCTTATAATTTGGTACAATCTGTGAGACTGGGAGGTAAACAGGGCGGCTGCGCGATACACTATATGGCGTAAGCCAGCGTCTGACCGAGGGCCATGGAAACAGAGATCATCGCTGCCCTTAAGGCCCAGGAAGGGTTTTTTATTTTATATACACACTGTGGTGGATTTGCCAGTAAAGAAAACAGGGAACAATATTAATCATGAAATCTTTTTTAAAAAGAGAAATAGAACTTAAAAGCTTTCCTTTAGGGAACTGTTTTGTTTTCTGCAGCTCACTCATTATATTCTGCCATTTTGAACACGTTTATGATCTTTCTTGATTAAAGTGATTGTTAGAGAGGATTGAATCATCATTCAAAGTTGCTAAGTAATAAATAGGAGAAGAATAGCTGCGACGGATTGGCACCCTGTCCAGGGATAGGCTCCAGCCCCCCCGCGACCCTGAGTACAGGTTAAGGCAGGATATTTGTTATTTGTAATTTAAAATCAGATCATTTAAATTAAACTACTGTATCATATTTTAAAACATAAAATGATTTTAAGTCTGGTGCAATAGATGAATGAAGTGGGCCTTGAAGGACATTTTCTTGGGGTTGTTTGCTTCCTGAAATGGTTCTAGTTTGCATCCCTCTCTAATAGGAAACAAGTAAAGTGGAAGTTCAACACAAGAGTTCAACAAGAATTCTAAACTCAACATGTCCTCTGAAAGGCAATTTCCATTCAAAATTCATCTTGAATTTTATTTACAAAAAATAAATAAATAAATCTAACATTTTACAGTGTTCAGAAATCTTTAATGAAAAATAAGCCTCTTCTTTATTACAAGATCATTTTAGTGGTGGTTAAAAACACGACCCAATCCCATAGGCTTTTTAGATTTGAATCAAATGAACACTTTTTGATTTTATTTCTCTTGAGTCCAGACATAGTTAGTGTATACTGTAGTTAAATCATGAGTCGTCATAATGTAAGAGTAAACGACTGAAACACTTACCTCCATCAGTAGTTTATAAGTGCTATTGTCTTTAATTCGACCTTCACATCGTGCCACGGCAGCCAGGTTAGCGAACCACACACACGGAACCCAGTATTTATTATAGGGAGAGTGCAGACTCTCGAACTTCTTCCTCTCCTCCCGTGTCATGAATCCTATATTGAGAGAGAGAGAGAAAGAGAACTTAAAATCGCTTAAAACTGGAAAACCCACACTCTTAAATAACAGCTGTAATTCAATCATTTTGTGTACCTCATTACAGGGTTATTAGGTGCAATGTGGGAAAAAAAGAAATAGATGACAAGCTGATTTCGAGCTGAATTCATTCTTTTTAAGACCCAAGTTTATTCCTGCATGTGATTACAGGCCTATCATCTACATATTCAGGTTTACCTGCTTCTACTACGTGGTCCACAGTGGGAAAGCGTTTGAAGACGGCAGTACTGACGGAGCGCAGGATGAGCAAAGCAGACAGACTGGTGTAGCGCATAAGCGTGCGTCGCAGCAGCCTTCCATGCTCGTCTCCGCCCTGTACACAACCCGAGAGCACGCACATCACCCGGTCTGGAAGTGGGATCGACGTGTACTGACTCCACCAGCGGTTCACTATCAGTGTCACATAGAAACCTGCATGGATTTACAACATGATGTATAGAAGTACAAACTGCATCATACCAGATGAACTGAGTAAATTTATATAGTGTATAAGAATACAAATCAATCAATACCGATACCTAAGACGAAAGACATGGGGATGAGGCTGGCGTAATAGTTGCAGTAAATAGAGAGCTTTTCGAAGTATCTCTTCTGCTCATCCTCAAGAAAGAATCTGGGAAAGATATTGACAAATGATTCAACTGTGCATACAAGTGCAGTAACCAAACTGATGTACTGTGCCAACAGCTTCTCGCAATCCCAAATTCCCACTCTAGTCTAAGCTCCTAACCACTTATCCCCAAATTCCGAACCAATCCATCCCAAATTCCGAGCAAATTATAAACTCCCACTCTATCCCAAATTCCCAAACAATCCCAAGTTCCCAAACAATACCAAATTCCCAGTGATACCCAAACTGCTACTCTATTCCAAATTCCCAATCAATCATAAACTCCCACTCTAACCCAAGTTCCAACTCCATTCTCCATTCCCGAACCACTCTCTCAAATTCCCAACCATGCGATCCCATATTCCCAAACACTCCTATTATTAACCATGGTGCCTTGAATTTCCCATAATAATTTTAGGCAGTTTTAATGGGTTTCAAATCAATTACATTTTATTTGTACAGCACTTTTAACAATGGGCATTATCGCAAACTATTACAGAAATAGAGAATTATGGATATAAATTAGAATAATGTAAGGAATTGGAAGGAGGCTTGCTCTAGTTGTTTTCCTCTAAAAGCACAATAAGAAGAATTCATATTACACAGTGTCTAAACATATGTTTAAAAAAAAAAAAAAAAAAAAGACATTTAAACCAATATCTGTCCAAGATAGTCTTGGACACGGCTGATGCAGACAGCTGTTCTCTGATGACTTGTGACTACAGTCGCTCACTAGTCCAGTACTGAAATTCCTACAAAAATGGACTTCAAATTAACTTAAACATCTCCTGATATGCTGAACTTCCAGTCTCCTAGCACACAGTATGACTGCAGATCCCTCGTATATCTGTTATCACCCAAATGATGATGGGTTCCCTGTTGAGTCAAGATTTCTTGGGGAGTTCTTTTTTTTTCTTCCTAGCCGCCGTTGCCCTGAGCTCGCTCATCAGTGACAATCCGATCATTTTGAGTTTTGCATATTTTCTTACACATTTTATATTCCGTAAGGCTGCTTTGCGACCATGGCCACTGTTAAAAGCGCTGTATGAATAAAACATAATTGAATATCTTTGAAGAAAATATTTAAAATGAATGCAGTCATTATAAACCCACGTGATATGTACAACAAATTATAAAATATTATAAAATAACTTGTTAATTATAATTAGTACTAAGTAGCATTAGTAATAGTATTCCAGGTAGTAATGTA
This sequence comes from Clarias pachynema, assembly GCA_030014365.1. Lineage (NCBI taxonomy): Eukaryota > Metazoa > Chordata > Actinopteri > Siluriformes > Clariidae > Clarias > Clarias pachynema. The sequence goes on along the minus strand of JAQMYL010000010.1, from coordinate 6,265,966 downwards.
AAAATGTATACAATCGTTCTACAGACTTACCACGCATGCGCAGTCAAAAAAAGCAAACAAAAAAAACTTGCTAAAAATAAATAATAATAATAATAATAATATTGAGAAAGTAGCGCGGACTGATGATACGATGCTTTTTGCGACTTTTATGAAAGACTGGCGTGGATAAAAGAAACTAACGCGTTCTTTGGAAAAAAGACATTAGAAGATGAAAGATGAAAGGATTAGGATCAAACGAAAGCGCAGAGTCGTTGATTTAAACAATAAGCACGCGACAGAAACAGGTTCTAAAACAGGAACTACGTCACTACGCCTGCATGCAATCCTTCACGTGAGTTGTTAAAACAATGTTAATAAGAACTTCAAAGCCGCCCAAATTCATCCATAAAGTAAGAAGTAGGCTTTGATGAATAGATGAACGCATCCAGTCCGTCATGATATTAGAAGTCCCACACCTGTAGGTGATGCTGATGGCGGTGTACATGGCGAAAAACGCCAGAAACTCCTTGTAGAGGACTTTATAGATGCTCCCCTTCCAGGCCAGCAGCAGCTCGGAGAAGCCGCAGAATCGCGCTTTGGCCACCCGGGCCGTGTAGGTCACCGTCATCTCGGCCTTCACGGCTTCCACCTGGACTTCTGCAGCGAGGAAACCCTGTCTCAAGTGCTGACACTATTGTGCAGGTTTTATATGGTTTACTCAGACGGATAGACACCAAAACTGTGCCAAGTCTGAGAAGAACCAACCACACACACACATAAAATAGATGTGTCCAGACTGTTTTGTTTTTTTTTGGCTTTTGGATCTGACTCTTATCCAGGAGCTGTGGGATTAAATCTTCATTATGAGGAGCTCATTAATAAGGAGTCCCTGCTGCTCAGAGCACTGATTCATTCTCTTCATCATTGAGATGTTGGTTATGAATCGATTCTGTGAATCAAACATATAACTATTTATAATAAATGCAGTTCAAAGTGATTGACAGGAAAAGGAATTTAAAATAAATACAAATACAAAAATTACTTTTCACTAAGGATTGTTTTCCTTATTATTGTTCATCCACAATAATCAAATCAAACAAGTCAGTTTAAAGAGTCATTTAAAATGAACCGATTACATTGTATTCCTTTATGACTGGCCCACTTGTTCTTTTAGGGCTTATAAATATATTGTTTATAGAGGAGATACAGATTAATCCACTTGTTGTTTAGGGGTTATAAATATATTGTTTATAGAGATTAATCCCTGATACGACAGTTCAAGCTTATTGAATGTGATTTGATGATGCCGTGCAGTGAGAAACACACACAACTCCCAAATTAACATTATTGTCTGTTCATTATCTCCATAAAAATCATTTTGAATATCATTTGAAGCTTTTAGGGTTTTTTCCTGGAAATCTTCACCCTCACTGACGTTTCTGAAGTAACACACTGTTCTGACACTGCAGGGTCTCTTGTTTGTACAGATTACGATCACAGAATGAAAGGTGGCCTCTGCTGCCCCAGTCACTTCATATTTCTCATTGAAGCTTCCCCTACCAAACCTTTTAATTTAGCCAGCAAAGCGTGTGCTTTGGAAATGTTGATGCACCTTCAAACAGGTGAAATAAAAGATTTAACTTAATTGTGAAAGTTTAAGGTTCTGGGATGATTTACCATTTACAACATATTGTATAGACAATAGATTTTTATATATGAATATTTTTTCTGATTTATAAAAAAAAAAAAAAAATCACTAAAGGAGCTAGATCCAAATCTTTACATCCAGAATTCTTTCTCCTGGTCATTTAGTGATGCAAGACCTATATTTGCATGCTGTAACCTGATTGTTTCATGACACAATAACAAATTCTTGTCGTGGTTAGCACTTCCAGGGTCGAGGGTTCGATTTCCATTTAGGGTCTGTGTGTGTGAAGTGCATGTTCTCCCCATGCTTGCTGGCTTTCCTCTGGGTTCTGTGGTTTCCTCCCACAGTCCAAAGACATGCAGATTAGATTAAGTGGCATTCCCAAAATGCCCGTAGTGTGTTTGTGCATTTCCTTTCCAACATACAGTGAACAGATGATGAATGAATGCCTACTAAGTGTTTTTAGCTCATGTTTTGGCTGCATCATTATCACTGAGCAGAAAGTTAGTTTTCATTCCATGTTTACTTTACATTAGTACTGTTGGATTAAACAGTGTTTGCAATTAAACATAAAGAACAGCTAAGTTATATAGGAAAAAGAAGCTTAATTGAAAAGCTTCACTGGAAAAAACTGGAACAAAAATGTCGTTCAATAAATTTCTCTGTGTATTAAGAACATGGTTGTTGGGTGAAATATTACCTAAGTCAAAGGTGATGGCTCGTTAACGCTTATTATTGAAATTACCTGTTTTTTTAAAATTATTATTTGTTGAAGCTCTTAAAAAGAAACAATGTAAGAAAAGAGAGAAAAATGGAGCAGGTAAAACATTCTTCTTTACTATGTGCTTCAGTAGAATTCAAAGAAACATCCTGACGCAATCAAATGCAACTCAAGAGAAATACTGTCAGCATTATCCTGAACAATTAACTGCCAAAATTACAGAGTTTGTACACAATAGTTACAAATAGAAATTTATCACTGAGAGGAAAACGTAACACCGTAAAACGTAAAATAATACCATGAAGTGTATAGTGATTAGACGTATGTACGGTACTTTCTCCCAAAGTGACCTCCACCTGCTTCATCTGAGACCTAAAACACTTACTCACCGTCGTTACTGTTAACATGATCGCTGAGTGAAAAGTTGAAGCTTGCCTCAGCCTAAATAAATAAGTACAACATAAAGCTGATGTTTTTGATCTTTTTCACCATTTAAGTTGTCCACAATTTTTGTATTTGCAGTCAGTATTTGCATTGGACCTACAAACTGTAGCTGAACAGCCACCTCGACTAAAATTTAAACCACCGACCCTGTAATCTCATTCCTAAATAAAAAATTTAAAAAATAATTAAAGTGGTTGCTTTTTCACGCAAGTACCAATTGAAACTCGGAAGGCGGGGTCGAGTGAACTCAAACTAGCGGCTAAAGATTGTGTAAAACATCAGACAGATGGAAAAAAAACTTGCATCTGGTTTGAAATAGACTTCATCGCTTTATCGTTGTAGGATCAAACTGTGTGGAGAAAACCTCTGCAGAAGTTAAGATGACCTGTAGCTTGAACAAAAGGGGCACACACAGATTCCTAACACACTTCGACCGCCAAGCTTGTGTGATGTAACGATATTACCGTCCCTACGGAATATTACATTGGCAAAATCTCCAGTGACGCTTACCTCTATGTATATAAATTAATCTAACCTGCCATCTGTTAAGAGACGTACATGATCAGTACAAACACCATGCTAGTGTTAAAGAGGAAATGATTATACTTCAGGTGCACTGCATTATGGGTTGTTTAGTTTGGTGTGGGGGGGGTAGAAGCTGTGATTGTCCTCAGAGAATGGTAACACTAGCACAATTTACAGTAGCTCTCAAAACCTGACAAAAGTGCGCTCTTTTCTTCTTCTTGAGGAAAAAGCGGACGAGTCGTGTGAACCAGGAACTTGCATCGATTAAAAAAAATAAATAAATAAAATAAACACGCCTTTCTTTAAGCCCCGCCCCATTCCGTTCCCAGGAGCTCTCTCGGCTTGTGCCCAGATGCTCGCACTGCTCTCTTGCTTTCGGTCACAGTGAATAGAGAACGCTTCGAACCCATAACTATCAGCCGAGGACATGTTCAACATTGGTGGTAGTTAGGGATTGGATTGAACAAAGAGGGACAAAAGGTTAGAATATGGACTTTTGTTTTGTTCTTTTCCATTCATCACAGTGAAAACGTCCATAATGAAAAAAATCCATAATTGTTGCTCCTGGCTTTGTTTTTTTCCTTTTCCCAATGATTGAATCACTCACCATGACATAATGACAATTGAGTCATTTAAAGTGTTCTATTTATTGTGTAGTATCGAATTCCACATATTCGATACTACAAAGTGTTCTTATTATTTCAATTATATTATAAAGAAATTGAAACCAATAGAATAGCTTGTGCTCGACTAAAGAGCAAAAATTTTCCATTCCTTAACTAACATCATGGGCTCTCACACAAGCTGAAACGAATAACAAATTGAAACACTGTACCAAATGTTTTTAGATAAAACACACACATCGGTCAGTGTGTATTTGGCGAGCCAATCACAGCTATTTATTAGTAAGCAGCGAGGGCAGACATTTCTTTATAAATATCAGAATTTCTGCATTTTTAAGAAAGTCCAGTCCTCTTATCGTCCAGAGTGTGTGAAGCGGTGAGGTTAAACACACGGGCTGCCTCGGCCGGAACTGGGAACCGCTCTTTATTTGTGATAATGGCTTTACCCTTTTTTACTCTCTGCAGACTAAAGGCCGAGCTTTTTAAGCGCTTCTGCTATAAGTGGGCGAGTGAGGGTCGGCTTACGAGAGTTAGCTGCTGCCTCTCCGGATAACCTTCGTCTTGACCGGGCGAGTAAGGTTTGTTGTATTAAAGCCTTTGGCAGACGTTCCTCCCACGTGGTTTTGCTTTAGGAATAAACCTTTTCCAATCTGACATCTTTTAAAGAGACTTGGTAATATTTCCAGAATGTATTCTGCGTCATCACGATAGTATCAGGTTTATGTGAGAGATGGCCGATCTGTAAAAATAAAGGTCCGATAGATCGGAGCACCCTTAGTGGACACAAAACGGTTATTGCGCAGGGATCACACATCACACATCATTCTAAGCAGACGTTCCCTTCGAGCTTACTTGTCGAAACTGTAAAAAAAAACATGCCTGTTCTGAGAGACGAATAACCCGAGAGGCTTTTGAATGATGGTCAGATTCTAAACAAAGAAAAAAAAGTTCATTCGCAGTCAAAGATCAGACACACTTTTTTCAAGCAAATTTTTTTTTACACAGTATTTCCCATCACACAATAAAATAATAATTCAACGGTATTCAACTGGATTGAAATAAGGAATGGCGGTGAGTAAAATAAACCACTTCTGTGTGAGAAACGAGGCAGAGAAATAGAGAGAGAGAGAGAGAGAGAGAGAGAGAGAAAGATAGATAGGGAGAGAAGAACACGCTCACACGGAGGCGCAGGCGTATGTAGAAGCGTTCCAGATCTGATGATGATGATGATGATGGTTAGTGGACCAGAGAGCGTTGACCATACGGTGTGTAGGTGTGTGTGTGTGTTTTAAGGGAAGGTAAGTCACTTGTTGGGGGGATTGTAGGGCTCCAGAAGTTGTTTGGAAAACAAGTTGACTTTGTCGGCTCCTCGTACCTCGTGAGGCAGCAGAGGCAGTTTGACTATGTGGAAATCCTCATACAGGTCCTCCATCTGAAACACACAAACAAACAACACTGATTCTTGGTCATGGTCTTATTATCAAAGGTTGAGATGATGCTGAGGATCGCTAACTACCAGCTTCTTAAATCACAGATATCAGACTGAGGCCCTGTTCACACAGGATTAGTATTATCTCAGAACCTCTTGTCATTTGTAATAAATAAGTAGGTTGTCTATGATCTTAATCCCATCCGAATCTGGCATGTTTGTACTTTGTAAAGTAAAAATTCCCCTGCAAGTACCATATTTCGGCGAACACTGCGGCCCGGTAATAATTCTGCATTTGGACGATTTCTAATAATTAGGGATGCACCGATACCACTTTTTTGGAAAACGAGTACGAGTATGAGTACTTGAATTTCAGTACTCGCCGATACCG
>JAQMYL010000010.1:6247542-6260106 GCA_030014365.1 Clarias pachynema | reverse complement strand
TTTTAACGAGTACAAGTACTTTAGAAAATGTGGTATCGAGGCCGATACCCGATACCGGTATCGGGACATCCCTACTAATAATGAAATAATTATACAGTGGAACCTTGGATTACAAGCATAAATCGGTCTGGAAGCGGGCTTGTATTCCAAAACACTCGTGAATCAAAGCAAAATTTCCCATAAGAAATAATGTCTCACCCTTCTCATCTTACACAGTAAACCCGTGTCCTCTCTTATTTGAATTTCACACAAACACACATTAACGGAAAGACTGTTTTGTCTGTAAATTAGCAAGGAACCATCGCTACTGACACTTGTGTGAGCGCATACTAACGGAATCACTGCTGTAAAGTAAAACAAACAAACAAATGAATCTGCACTTATAACACGTGTGCTGTACACACACGCTTACAAACACAAAATAAAGTATGCTTTACACACACACACGTGGTCACAGTGTTATAGTAAACAGTACACGCGTGCACGGATGTTGATTATCCGTTCAAGGGAGAGAAAAACCGTTGGCTCAGTTGTGATCACGTGACGCTCGGCGTCAAAACAAGAAGCGCATGCGTGACACATGATACTCGGTGCTCGTAAACCAAGACAATGCTCGTTTTTTCAAGTCAAAATTTATTAAAAATCTTTGCTCTGAAAATTTCTCTGGAAAACTTCCTAAAACAATCAAGTGAGAGAGATCAAATGATCTGCTTGATGTTGGTGGATGCACCGCAGATGTACACATGCACACCCACCTGGTCCAGGTACTTGGACTGGATCTTGTGTCTGGCCTCGCACATCTTGCACGGCCTCTCGACGTCGGGAAACACCAGCTGGTTGACGATGATGTTGTGCGTGTCGATGCGGCACTTGGCCAGTTCCTGGATCAGCCGCTCAGTTTCGTACAGGGACAGGAACTCGGCGATGCACACGCAGATGAACGTCGTCTGCTCCTGTTTCACGACGCGGAAAGAAATGAGAGAAAGTTTAGCGCTCCGAAAGACTAGACCAAAAAAGAAAAGGAAAAAAAGAAGAAAAAAAACACCTGGAACTCACCGGGTCTTTAAACTGCTCGCTGACGGAGCGGATAACAGGAAGCGTCTCCTCCAGTTTGGAGGCCAGTTGATCTGCGTTCATGTCACCCAGGCCAAGCATGTTACACATCTACAGCGAGAGAACAAAACAAAATACAACCCGGATTTGACTGAAAAAACATTTTAATGCTTTCCCAGCTCTCATTACACCTCATTTAACTAATAAACTAATTAGCGGCATTTTCTTAATTGAACTGGATGCGGTTGAGCAGGAAAACACAACACAGGCTGTTAAGGTCGGGTGAGGAAACTTTCCATGACAAAATTCTATACAAGCTGCTTATGTCATGTCATCAGCGCAGACGGCTCTTCCTCAGTGCTTTACTATGGTAACATAAGCTCCTCGTATATGTGGAAATTTCACACGGAAATTTAACATGGGATATTTGATGTACGAGACTGATATAGACCATTATAAAATGTGTACTATTGAAACGTGTGCAAATCGGAAACAAATTATTTGATCATTTACAAAATGTATGGAGAAAATATTATTGTGCTGTTGTCTTACCGATTCATAGCCTATAAAATAGTCAGGATGTATTAATTAAATTGAATTAAATATTAACACTATCATTAAAACTCCTTAAGCTAAAAAAAAATTAAAATTCTGATAGGAAGTGAAAAGCTATTCCTTGTATTGTTTACAATTTACAGTTTAATTAAGCAAAAGTACGTTTTATCTGATTACTCGATTGATCGATTAAAATTTTGGTAGAATACTCGATTACTGAAATATTCGATAGCTACAGCCCTACTCTGAATCACACTTTCGATTTTATGAGATTATTATTATTTTTTTTTTAAGTCTACCTCTGCTTCACTGCTCTGTTAACAACAACGACGTCTGTTTTTATATTCTACTACATCATCTGAGATGCCCTGGTGTTTTATGATTGAGCACTTATCCCTGATTCCCCCTGAGGGAACGGCTCAAGAGCCTGTTTTTTTTTTTTTTAACACATAAATTTCCCAGCATGCAGGGCAGCAGACCTGAGAGATGAAGGGGCTGATCTGGTTCTTGATCCTCATGAGACGTCCCAGGCCGCGCTCCACGATGGTGGGGAAGTTGAGCAGACGCAGCGTGTGGCCTGTAGGGGCCGTGTCGAACACCACCACGGAGAAGTTCATCCCCTTTACTAACCTGCAGCAGTATAGCAGATAAACCGAATGATCAGCAAAGTCTGGCGCCACCTGGTGGCTCATGGACAAACTGTCACGTCAACTGATTTCTATACACTCACTCACTCTCACTCATCTTCTATACAGCTTTATCCTGAATCATACTTTTTGTCAAAAGCACAGGATAGAATGTCTTTCAAATAAATCCATTCTGTCATTTTTCTGCTCATAAACAGCTGATTCAACTCGTTATTTGCCAGGTGAAGTGGGGGTGGGGTTTATAAACTCTACTGGACCCCTGGATTTAGTCTTTTAAACAAACATGGCTGGATTCAGAGAACAGAATATAAGAACACAGATAGACACGTAGATGTGCTTATTAGAGAGAGACACTGATGGACGTGGTGTCTGACCTCATGACCTCGGCGTAGCTCATGGCCTCGTCGATGCCGGGGAAGGCGCTCATTGCTTCCTGCATCATCTTCTTGCCCATACTCAGCATGTTGTCCTCTTCGAAGAACTCATCTGGGAGTTCGGCCACGCCCAGACTCGGATCAATCTCCTGCGCGCACACACACACACACACACACACACACACACACGCAGAGAGAGAAAAAAGATGTGAGCGATAGATTTTGGCAGCTTTAGCAAAGTACTATAGTTAAAACAAACATCTGCGTTTAGCAGTATTTAGTATTGTGTTCAGTAGCATTTAGTAGTACACTAAATAGTCTACACTAAATAGTCCACACTAAAGTAAATTTACGACTAAATTAAAACATTGGCACTTAGTGCTTAGACTGAATAAACATCTGCATTTAGTACTACACATAAAAAACAAACATCTGCATTTAGAACTATACTTAAAACAAGTGTACTATAGTATAGTACTATACGGAAACATCTGTATTTAATACTAAAGTTGGAATAAACATTTGCATTTAGTATTATGGTTAAAAAACATCCCAGCATATACATCTGCATTTACTTCCGTAGTTAAAATAAACATTTGTATTTCGTACTATAGTTGGAATAAACATCTGCATTTACTGTAGTGCTATAGTTTAAGAAACATCTGCATTTAGTGCTATAGTTGGAATAAACATCTGTATTCTGTGCTATAGTTAAAACAAGCATTTGCATTAAAATCAACAGGCATAAACATGACATGCAAGTTAAACAATGTAATGTAGGCATTACTGAGAGAATAAAGGATTAAACTCTGTCTCTTTTACTCGTGATGTTTTTAAAGATCTATCAAGATCCAGGACTGAAGTGCTACCCAGGGGCAAAAAGGAAGTCAATCAGGTGAGAGAAACAAGACAAAGAATTATGATATGTTTAAGTTTAGATGTTTTTAAGTTTAGATGTTTTTAAGTTTAGATGTTTTTAAGTTTAGATGTTTTTAAGTTTAGATGTTGTTTGCAGGAGAATCAATAATCGTGTCACTGACCATGGCGAAGAGGTTATCATAGCCCTTGACTTTTGTAGGAACTTTGGAGAACTTCTGGTCGAAGGCGTCGGAGATGTTGTGTGCCGGGTCAGTGGAGATGATGAGGACGCTCTCCCTCACCGTGGACAGCTGTACTGCCAAACTGCAGCTGAGAGACAAACAGGAAGACAAAGATATGACCATTGATGTTACAAGGTTTTGTATCACAAAGTTTCGAGACCATCTCAGTTTAATCGCTGTACGTCCGCCATCAGACGCCTTAAAACCTGGAGGTAGAATTCTCTATTGATGATCTGGCCCCTGGGGACGAATTCTCGATGCACAATGTGCCGTGGACCTGCCTCGAAACGATGGGCTCTTCTTCTGTGAACACTGTTGCTTCGTCTCACGGTCGTGCCCATATACGTGAGTTTCGTCATCAGTAATGATCCTCGACATGAAGGATGAGTCATCCACGACACGCCGGCAGAGTCCTGGGGACAAACTTGTCAGCCACATGGCACATGTTCAAATCACACACGACGATCGCCTGGAATGTTCTGCTTGACACACCGATAATGGCAGCAATGTTGTGGATCGCTCTGCAACAATCAGTCGACATTTTCAGGGGTTGAGCTCATCGAAAGGTCTTCCTGTTCTCTTGATGTTCTTCCACTGTTGAAGAACACGTGCCACTCAAACGACTTACTGATTTGCCACAGAATTTCACGTTCGCTCTTTGTTCTTACTTGCTGTCCATGATGAAATCGCAGACATGGTGATAATAATCACCCGCTGCACAGCTCCCGATGTACTCAGGACGATGTCTTTTGGCACGCTGACTTATGAAGGTCGGAGCTCCCTGTGACTGTGTGCGCAGTCTTGTGCTGCCATCTGGTGGCTTGTTACAGAACTACATTTGAAACTTTGAGATACCACATACACAATGTACTGTATATATTGTACATGTAATGAAACCTAGGTCTGTTCACAGAGCACAGTCGGGACACACTCAGTGTCCTGAAGCACACAGTAATGTACATTAATCCTCCAGCCTCAAACATGGACTTTAATCTCTTTGGCATTAATTTAACTAGGAAGTTAAATCCCCTGTATACACTGCCTGTGTGGTTTAAGGTGTTATATAATCTCTAGTAATCTTCACTAGATAATAATAGTTTTAATATAACAACGTTAAATATCACACAACTATTTAGTAATATTTAGCTGACATTATAAACATTATTATATATAATATTCTTAAGCTCGTGTTTCAATCAATGTTAGCTAGCTAACTTTAGCCTGCTAGCTTTATCCCAGACGCTACGCTATTTACGCGACAATTACCTGCATGTCGTTTTTCCAACGCCACCTTTTCCACCTACAAAAATCCACTTAAGAGATTTTTGCTCTATAATATTTTTTAACGTCGGCTCTAAAGGCTCTACATCAGGTGCATCTTCAAATTCGTCTTCCACCGAGGCGGCCATCTTGTAAACGATACAGTCCGGAATATACCATGTTTAAAAAAGGAAACCGGTCGCGGAAAACGACACCATTTTGGCTCAAACTGCCTTGTAAAATGAAAAGGTAAACCATACAACATATTAGATCCAAGATGGCGGGTTACGGAGCTCAGTTGACCACAGGAAGTTCCCGGAAGATGGCTGAATCCAGAATGCCTCCTTAGTCCCCTAGTCAAGTGCACTACGTAGCCTGTAAAGTGACGAATTGTACAGCCTACGTAGTACACGTATGTACACTAAGGGGAACGATTTGGGATTAAATCGATGACTCGACGATTTAGGACGGGACTACCTCGGTTTGAATGATGGAGCGTGTGAGAATATTCCAGAAAATGTCTTCATAATGATCGAATTTAAAACTAATTATGAACTATACAGTTATTATTACGTCACACACACAATGAGTCACGTGAAACAGGGGTCTGGAAGAATTGTTATTTATTTGTCTATTTATTTATTTATCATCATCACCATCTTCACCTTAAGCTGTGCCATTACCACACACGTACAAAACACACACACACACACACACCTTTAAAATCTTTATCTAGCAGCCCAGATTCAGTACTACACCTTACTGAAGCAAACCTGGCATCAAACCATGTCATATATTCTGTTAAAAAGAAAGAAAAAAACTACCAAAAACAGAGATGATTGTACTTCACAAGTTCATTAAATCACTATTTTGCATTAAAAAATAAAAGGACAAATAATTACCAGAACTAAACTTTTAAACATACTTGACCAGGGACTTGAACAATGAGATAAAGTATACACGCCCTAAACAAAGAAAAAAAAAAAGAATGGCAGATGTTTTTCCCCTCACAGATGTTCATTACGCATCATCTGCTCTTGTGCAAGAGACAATCACACATGTGGAAGCTAACTTTCAGAAGTGTTTTTCGTATTATCTATACCTTAGGATGAATTCAGGTTGTTTGCCCGAACAGTTCTTAGATCAGGATTTTTGTAGGTATAATAGATTCGTTCTGTAGCAATACTTATTAGAATTAATACAAAGCCTTACAAATGATTCATATCTTAGTTACATACACTCTTCTTCATCTTCGCTAACTAGCTAATGATTTACATAATTACCAAGAGATAATGAATGCTGGTTTTCGATGATAAAGATAAAATGGGGAAAGGGGGGGGAAATCTTTTTCTCAACATAACAATACAACAATCTGGGAGCAAACACTCTTTTCCAGAAAAAGTGAAAAAGATCAGTGAAAGTATTTTTTTTTTTTCTGAGATAATCTTAAATCCTAAATAAAAATATGTTGTGTTGGTTTCTGCTGAAAACAATCCGAGATCTTGAAAGAACTAGGAACTGTTCTCCTGAGATTGGAAAATACTAAATGCTGTTTTTCCAAAAATAACAAGAACAAGCTGAGAGCCTGAAAGAACTAAACCCTGTTTTCCAGAGAAAAAGACAATCTGCATTTGAGACAATCATGAAAGAGCCACACGCTGTTTTACCGAAACGATAAAAAGCTGAGATCTTGAAAGAACTGTTTTCCCGGTTTTCCGAGATAAAGGTTTCCCAAGATAAAGGCAATCTGAGGTCTTGACATAACAAAATATAATTTAATCAAGATATCACACTAACTAAAGATCTCAAAAGAAACACAAATTTTCCCTAGATAACAATTATCAGAGATTTTTTTTAATAAGATAAGATCACAATGTCATCACAACAGTCTGAGATCTCAAAATCAAGACCCAAAACTTGTCCTTTCAGGGGAAAAAGAAAAGAAAAAAAATCACACACATCTAAAATTTTGAATGGACTTATTTTTCCCCAAGATCTCGAAATAATGCAGAATTGTTTGAGTTTGTTTCTGTTCTGAAAGATGCTGCAATAATCTGCAATTTTCAACAAAAAAAAAAAAAAAAAAGAAACAAACAAAAAAAAAACCCCACAAATTTCCCCCCAAATACCCAAATCACAATTTAAGCTTTCAAAACAATCAAATGTTTTTCAGAAACAATACAAAAAGAAAATATTTTGAAAAAAAAGATAAAAAAAAAAAAAATCAGACAGCCAAACAAAAAACAAACCAACCCCCCTAGATAACATCAAAACAAAAAGTTAAGGTTTTGTTATAAAAAAAAAAAAAAAAAAACGTTTTCCAAATATAATGACACAACAAAATCTGATCTTGAAAGAACAAAATGTTTGAACAATTTGAACAACACAAGCATCTGAGATTGGGAGAAAACAATGATCTGAGATCTTGACAAAAAAAAAAAAAAAGTGCTTCCACAAAACAATCTAAGATCATGAAAGATTAAATCTTCTTCCTTAGCAATGATTCAATAGAGGGTTGTACCGAAACTAATGCACAAGTGGGGATAATTTTTGTATTAACTGAGACACGTGGTCCAAGTTGCACATGTTTCTCTTCCTCTATGCTAAATTACTACTAAACATAAACATCACAGTCTCCATCACAAGGTGCTATCGTTGAACCCAAGTCTCAAATCCACTTTATCGCAATTGAAGGTCTCCCACTGATTAGTTTATCTTCAATGCTGGTTTAACCTTCATTAAACATCTTCATCCACGTGTGCAATTTGCTCATCAATTATGTACGCCCACTTTTGCATTACTTTCAGTACAGCCCTCGAATTAAATCTGGACGTGATCTGGACAATGCCACTGTAAGCAATCCTAAGATGTCACATGTAAATATTTAAAAAAAAAAAAAAAAAAAAAAACGTTTATCACAGGAAAATAGTAAATAAAATATGTGAATCCATGGCGTTTAGGTATTCTGTACTCAGCCTCTAGGCATTACCGCTTACATACTCACACAGATTAATACAATGAAACGGATCCATTTCAGCTATACTCATGAAAAAATCACAAGTCATTTTTTTTTTTGCACAGACATCTCACAGGGTAACGTAGAACAGAAAAGGGAGTCGTAGCTCTTTTTATGTTTTTGCGACAGATAGAAAAGACGTAACATCGAGCCGTATCAAAACTGCGAAGCACTTCATGACGCAGGAATTTTCTGTCCATTTTTTTTTTCTCTTAAAATTACAAAAAAGGAAGTTGATTGGCTTTAAAGCTTGTGGCTTCTGGCTGGCTGAGCAAGTTTAAAAAGTGCACAAAGATGATTGTATCCTGCAAACGTCTCTCTCGGCATAATACAGTATGCAAGCACAGGCACAACAAAACGACTGAAGGTGAAGGTTCACAGTCGAGTGGATTAAGAGCTTCATGTACATTTAAGTTATATGTAAGGCAGAAAATAGTAGAAAATGCAAAAAGTGATTTTACACTGATCTGGGAACTGGGAACGCGAACACGAAACAACATCTAGAGAGCCGAGAACGGAGAAAGAAACAGCAGCACATGAACCAGGTCCATATCACAAAAACGAGACAAAAACAAATGAAGTGTTATTTTAAGCTAAACATAATGATCTGCCATACGCAAAGGATATACCACTTATGTATTTATAGAAAAATTCACATCAAGGACGCATCGAAACAAAGCTCTCGACCTAGGATTAGGAACAAAAAACGTTTTAAAAAACAAGCCACGAAAGAGCCAAAGGCGTGAATTAATTGATTACAGGAGGGATCTTGACCAATCTGGCAACACAACAAGTAGCTATCTATTTACATTACGATTTTTGCATTCGATTTTCGCGTACGTTTAAGGTGCGGTTTAAAAATATTCAGCGCCCCCTGCTGCATATAAAGTGAATTGCGATTCGAACCCAAACCCTGATGCTCCCTTTTCGTTCCCCTTTCCCATTATCCTTCCACCTCCCCTCCGGTTCCGACAACGTAAAATAAACCTACGAAAAGTGCCCGTGCGGTTCTCTGTGGGGAAGGGGGCGGAGTTAATTTCAGGGCCGGAAAACTGTAAACAGAAGAGTGGAATGAATAAAAATTAGCCACTTGCATGATAATATTTACAAACGTCACAGTTTTCCTATGAGATCAATGAAATTACGGACTTTATTATAAATCTAGGAAGTCTCTTTTATACAAAATACAAACCACAGCTTTAATTTTCTTTTAAACAGAGCAACGTTTTCAGCATTTTTACTATTTCACCCTGGATTTGGGTTCGTCCCTACCAGCATATAGTGTTTCCTATTCCTACACGTGTAGTTCTTTTTCGACTTGCTAACAAGCTGTTAAAGTTTAATGAGGTGCTTTCGGGCGGACTAAGAAAAACCTTAATCAGTGCATCGTGCCGTCTATACCATAAAAAGAAAAACAAAACCAAAAGAAAAGAAAGCAGACCTAAGTGAGGAGTGCACTATATACTAGACAGACATGTCAGGCATGGCACATTCGCTTCTCACATTTTCAGTTCGTCTCTAATTAAAGAGCGCTGTGCTGCAGCAGGATATTCACAGCCGCAAGCTGTGACTCGAGCCCATCAAACTTAGCCAGTGCACACCTTCACGAGGACAGGCTCGATCAGACGCGTGCTGCTTCTACCTCCTTGTATGAATCGCACATTTGGAACGAGAATACGTGATCGCTTTTCATGTAATGATTCGGCCAATAAATGATCATAAGTGAGACCTGCGTTTGTCCGTAAGCCGGTCTGGTCAGCTTCGACATATCCTCTAACTGACTCTCAATGACATCGTTTCTCTCTCTCTCTCTCTCTCACACACACACACACACAAACACACCTACACACAGACACCTCCCACCCTCTCAAACCCCCTGGTGCCCCCCCAGGCCGACTCGACTGGCATGTTCCCCGTGCTGGCGTGTTTGGGTGCTAGTGAGCGCGGCTCAGTTGGTCTCGTAGGAGGAGAGCAGCGCGGCGTCCACCGGTTCCATGCAGGAGGGGCAGGTGAAGGAGCGCATGAGCCACGCGTCAATACAGTCCACGTGGTAGATGTGCATGCAGGGCAGGAACCGGATCGGGTCACCGTACTCAAAGTCCAGCATACAGATCACACACCTGGGAGAGAGGGGAAAAAACAAACAAACAAAAAAAAAACAGTTACATCTGTGCTTTTGGTTGATCTGAAATATAACACACCATTTAAAACAAAAACCCTGGTGGTCAGGGTGGTGGTTGTGTTGGTGGTTATGTTGATGGTTGTGGTGCCTGAGTTGGTGCTTAGGGTGGTAGTTTGCGGTAGTTCAGTGGCTGGTGGCTGAGTTGGTGGTTACGTTGGATACCTGTCGGATACAATGGTTGTGTTGCTGGTGGTTGTGGTTGTGGTTGCAGCAGTCATGTTGCTGGTTGCTGTGGTTGTAGTTGAGATGGTTGTATTGGTGTTTGGGTCGGTGGTTGCGATGGTTGTGTTGGTGGTTGCTCTGGTTGTAGTCAAGATGGCAGTGTTGGTGGTTGTATGGTAGTGTTGGTGGTTGCTGTGGTTATGGTAGTGGTTAGGGCCGTGGCTGCAATGGCTGTGCTGATGTTTGTGTCAGTGGTTGCTGTAGTTGTGTTAGTGGTTAGAGCGGTGGTTGTGGCATTTGTGCTAGTGTTGGTAGTTGTGCTGGTGGCTGCAATGGGTGTGCTGGTGTTTGTGCTGGTAGTTGTTATGGTTGTGGTTAGCGCAGTGATTGTGGCAGTTGTGTAGGGGTTTGTGTTGGTGGTTGTGGAGTTGGTAAAGGTGGTGCTGCGATGGTTGTGGTTGTGTTAGTGGTTGCGGTGGTTGAGTCTGTGTTTTTTTGCTGGTTGTGGTAGTGGTTAGGTGTGGTTGTTGTGGTGCTTGTCTTGGTATCTGTGTTGGTGTTTGCTGTCGTTGTAGTTGAGATGGTTGTGTTGGTGGTTGCTGCGGGTACAGTGGTTGTGTTGGTGGTTACTCTGGTTGTAGTTGAGACGGTTGTGTTGTTGTTTGTGTTAGTGGTTTCTATGGTTGTGATAGTGGTTAGGGAGGTTGTGTCCGTGTTTGCGTTTCTTGTAGCTCTGATGTTGTTTTTGTGATAGCTGTGTTGGTTGTGGTAGTGGTTAGGGTAGTGTTGCAATGGTTGTGTTGGTGTTTTGTGTCAGTGGTTGCTGCGGTACAAACTCTTTGATCTTTTTGTCGGAGGGTTCAGAGCCCGGGTTGAAGATGCCGCGCGGAAGGTGCTGGATGAGGCCGATGCGCTGAGCGATCCGTACCTGCTCCTCCTCCGTCAGCTGGGTGGCTAAGCGGGTCTGACTGGGTGTGGGGTGGTACACTGGCACCTGCACACGCTCCTGCATGTGACACACACACAGAGAAATTATAATTCCTGTACCGTTTTTTTTTTTTTAAGTCTAAATCTAAATTGTAGAAGAACAACCTGCCAGAATTAAAGGTCTCGCACGGAGCTGAGAGAGCAGGAGACACTAGATACTCCTTATACGCCTCACACTTCAGGCCACGCCCCCTACCTGAGTCTAAGGAGAAAGTTTGTGTGTGTGTAACGTAATGTGTATGTCCAGGAGTGTATGAGGACCGCACGCCTGTGCAGTGTGTGTGTCAAGACTGTGTACGGAGTGTGACAAGATGACAGAGGAGTGTGTGAGGATGGCGTAAGGAGTGTGAACCAGATATGGAGAAGGAAGCTCTCAGTGAGGACAGAAGTGTGTGTGTGTGTGTGTGTTTAATCAAGAGGTGGAGGCTCCCTGAGGAGTGTGTGTGTGTGAGGAGCTGATGAAAGGTGGAGGCTCTCCGGGGAGGCTAAGAGAGCAGCGTGTGTGTGTGTGTGTGTGTGTGTGTGTACCTGATAGGGAGGTGGAGGCTCTCCGGGGAGGCTCGCGCCCTCAGACTCGTTGAGCAGAGACAGATCATCAGCACTCTGAGAGGACAGACAGTTCCCCATCGGGCCGAGCGGGACACACACACACACACACACACACACCTGTCTGTCTGATCGAGCAGGAGCAGCGCGCGTGAGATTACCGTTCTCTCTCTCTCTCTCTCTCTCTCTCTCCCGAAACGAAAATAATAATCCGGTTCCGGTGTGAACTAGAGATCCAGTAGCCTGAAGATCCTCTCTTTCTCTCTCACACACACACACTCTCTCTCTCTCTTTCTGTGTGTGTGTGTGTGTGTTAGGAAATCTAATCTAGGGAATATTTTTAGGTAAGACCTCTTGTCGACTCCATCTCGCCTTTCGCTGTGTTTACAAACCGCTCCAGCGGAAGTGGAGACGCTCGTGCATTATGGGAGATGGAGTTTATGACGTCATGCCTCCTCTGAAAGGCTGACTAAATAATATAATATAATATAATATAATATAATATAATATAATATAATATCATATCATATCATATCATATCATATCATATCATATCATATAATATAAACTTTAATGACATTTAAATTAAATAGTAATATTCTTAAATTCATTATATTATATTATATTATATTATATTATATTATATTATATTATATTATATTATATTATATTATATTATATT
>JAQMYL010000010.1:6204336-6236175 GCA_030014365.1 Clarias pachynema | reverse complement strand
AACCAACTTAGCCAGATCGTAATTAGCACGATGATCTCATCTTAGATGTGTCAGTTCATCTCGGATGTCTCAAGCGACGTACGAAGAACGGACCCCAGGCCCCTTGCGACCTTGTAGGATAAAGCGGTATAGAACATGAATGAATAGTAATACAAGCATTTGGTGAGTCATAATTTTTTGTGATGTCATCCCAAATTCCAGTAGCAGTAAAATTAATATAGAATTGTTTCTATTTATATAACAATTTACACATTTTAAAAGCAATGATAATTTTGGCTCTTCCTGGCATATCCAAAAATGCAAATGCCTTTAAGCTTAAAGAGTTTAAAGCTAGACTGGTTTCACTGCACATCCTGAACGACACCAAACCGCATACGTGTCCCATTACATCCCTATGATTACCAGTTTGTCAATCAATTGTTTGACAAGTCAATTTGTTAATCAATCCTAACGCAACAAAGCCTGAAAAAATCCAACTGGCTAAAAGCTTTAACTCATGAAACATCCAGGTGAGAAAACAAAACACTTTAACTAGACTTGAACAATAGCAAGAAACATAACTGACAGAAATGTGCTGCATGACAGTTTTTTGGATTTTAACGATCAGTTAATGTGCAACTGGTCTACAGTTACAGTACATAGTGATAGTAGTTACAGTAAGTCTACAGTACAAGTGGATCTGTAAGAAACTGTTTGTGTGGTGTTCATTTCAGATTCACCTGAGTGCACTGAAAGAAAAACGCTAGTTTATTCCGAAGGGCAAAATCTGCCGTGCAGTCAACAAGGACGGAAAGATCGTAGACGTCATGGGGAGCACGGTATGTGCTTGTAGTGTTTTTTATTTTTATTTTTATTTTTATTTTTAATACGTGCTCTACATTTTCTCTCAAAATCGCTTTCTTTTCATCAATAAAGTCTCAAAAGGCAGAGCCTCCACACCCATCATCTGCACCATTGTCTCCCTCATCCTCATCCTCATCCTCTTCCTCTCGTCACTATCCTCCTCCTCCTTGTCCTTCTCCGGCAGCATTGCCTTACAATCCTGGGAACTGCTCCCCCGACCCTCCCCACAGCGAACAGCAGTAAGTAGGACTAACTCAGAATGGTTTAATGTTGAGTTTGTCTTGGCCGGTTTCCAATCACCAGCGAGCTCTTTCATGCAGGGTGAAGGCTGTCACATGATTCATCCCAGACAGGTGAAACCAGTGCATCCAGTGTCCAGTGCTGTGTAACACACTCAGAGGGAATCACTATCTGGTCTCTTCCAATTGTTATTACACTGCTGGCAGTTGATAGCATTACTTGAAGAAGATTGATGTTGATATTGATGTTAAGAAGGGAAGCGCATGAAGCGATGCACCCATCATGCATTGTCTGATCCACTGTACAAGCCTCTGGAGGCAGTGTTATGATCTGGGGTTGCTTCAGTTGCTCAGGTCTAGACTCAGCAACGTTTCCGGGCAATAAAACGAAGTCAGCTGACGACCTGAATGTACTGAATGACCAGGTTATCATTCACACAGTAATGCATTCTTTTCTTCCATGATGCCATGAGCCATCATTTTCATACATGAATTGGCCACCACATTCCACACCATAATCATATATCATATGAGTATGCTGAGTAAAATATTAGAGTGTGTGGCTTTACTCTGGACAGACAGTGTACATGGAATGTTATCATGTCTAAACTGCTCCATCATTGCCATGATTTTGACAGGGAGTCTCTCTCTCTCTCTCTCTCTCTCTCTCTCTCTCAGGTCTGGTTCAGGTGATAATAGTGATAATCTTTTTCAAGCATCAGGTAATCACACATATCATTCATATCCCCAATAGAATTAAAGATCCGAGCTCATGTCGCAGTGCAATGCCTTATGAATTCTTTTTGCATGTCTTTCGTTTTTTTTTCTTCTGAAGTTTTATATCTCACCTACAATAAAGTACTCATTCAGACATTTATTATGTGTGTGTGTGTGTGTGTGTGTGTGTGTGTTGCAGGTTGGAATCTATCAGTAAGTGCAGCAACTCCAGATCATAATTTTCTAGTGATTCACATCTGACCCTTTCTGCACTTATAGTGTAGAGTCTGATAACGTTCTCATTTACTCACACTCCAACATCATGTGACAGGATAGAACGTCAGCATGGTGTGCATTGTGATCCTAATGACTACTGCATGTTTCGACCATAGTGTTAACCTGATTAAATAAAAAATATTTACATACTGTATGTACATTAACACTAGCAGGAATTGATGCTGGCTAGGTGACAAAAAAATAAGAGCTCTTAATGAGTCTGGTGGTGGTTGTGATGATGATGACGGTTGTCCAGTAGGATATTGTCATTGAGACATTATGATACTAAAAAATAACCAAATATGCTTAATACTTACTATACTAAATTGGAACAAAAACTTAAATCCAAGGTCAATTAAATAAATAGCTAGCTAATGCACTTTTTTTCCCCAAAACAACTTGTTAATAGTGTAAGTGCATGAACGTGCATTTCATTACCGCTAATTAGGAATAGGTAAGTCACTCATTTTACTATCATTATTCACAATCAATGTGTAATTAAAAGGTATATACCCATTTTCTTATTAGGTAACAATACAGGAATAAATAAATATGTCAGCATATTTTTTTTCATTTTTACTGCTGAGGTCTGAAGCTAATCACATGTATCATTGTGGCACAATAGTAAAAAAAATATCATATACACCTTTAAAACGCATATAAATGTGGCTGGTTTGAGTGACATTCCAAAATAGTAGCACACATCATTTTAAATCTACATTTAAACAAAATCTGTTTTCCTTTGAGGCTACTACTAGAAATACATCTAGTGCTTTTACAGATTTACATATCTGTACATTACTTGTGCAGTTTTATTACAGGATTCTTTTTATTTCTACCTAACTACATCTTACAACAAATACTGTATCTGTACTTTCTACTTCACTCGAATTCTGCATGGCGTTGTGTGTTGTGATGCATTTAAAGTAGTAATATCGCCACCTACTGACTATTGTACATAATTGCATGATTTGCCTTCCCTATCTGAAATACTCAATCATGTAGCAGGTGTTTAAAAGATTTGTGTATTTTGCCCACCCCTGGATAAAGATACTAGGATAATTCACAGGCAAACTGTGTAATTTGACACTTGCTATGAAAAATAAATCTTCATAGCTAATTTGTAATATAATTTTTTTTTTTTAATTAAATAAATATTTAGAGTTTTTATATGTTTTTGTATGTAAATATGTAGGGTTTTTCTAGTTTGGCAACTTCTGGTTTTGGAAGATCAGCTGGTCACACACAATATACAGTACACTAGAGAGCTTTATACCCGATTGCTAATAATTGATTCCAAAGATCAGTTAAAGCGGCTGTAAATCTCAACTCTTATAGGACAATTCAAGAACCCCAGTGCAGGAGGAAACCACATACACACCACCGGAAACGCATGGTCAGTCCACAGTTCTTTCAATAAATACTCTGTAAATGTTGAGTTTAACATTTTTGCATGTTGTATGGTAATCTTATTTTATACTGTTTTTCAGACGGGGAGCCGGAGAGACATGACGATGATGAAAAGGTCAAAGCACATACACACATATATGACTTTACATCATTGTTAATATTGTGTCAAAAGCTTCATATTCATTAAGACTGTGCATTCTACCTAATATTACATTCGACATTTGATTCTTTTAATTAAATCTCCAAAATGTCTTTTAAAAAAATCTGTCACCAAGTTCACTTACAGGGACAAAAGACTTTTTCATTTCCAGTCTTAATTTGTGTGTGTGTTTTGTTGCGTAATAATTTGGATGGTAATATTTTTACTTATAATTAACTTGGATGTCATGCTTGGACAAAAGCTATGGCTAAATGCAGTGTGACATGAGGACAAGCAAAACCAATCAATCAGTACATCGTTTTTTTGCTCTTCATTGGAAAACAAATCTACTTTTTAAAAAAAAATATATTGATTTTCTTTCATAGAGCTTAAATTACATCTTGTTGTATAAAGTATTACCTGGTGCATTTGACCTGATTCTGAAATTGCATTAATAGCATTAAGCATGCAAACTTTTCCTCATTTCCATTTGCAGCTGAATGAACCAGTACAGGAGAGCCAAGACGCAGAAGAGGTGGAGACTGAGGCGGGGGGGCAGGATGGGGTGGACTGCACGGAATGTAAAGGAGAGCCTGACAATACCAGCAAGTGACACGGTAAGGAACTGGAGTGTGTGTGAATGTGTGTAGAGACAATATTTTATATACACCAATGAGCCATAACACTAACACCAACGCTGGTTAAACCGAATAACGTTGATCAATTAATGTATATAGCAGTAAACTGGTGACAGGACCGCAGGCTCCCAAAACTCACATATGGCCACAGGGACTGAAGGTCAGCATGTCTGGTCTGACCCCAGAGAAAACGTCAATGTAGCACATGTTAGCCATAATAGAAAGGCACCATGGGACCCAGGCAAAGCGTTCAAGGTTGTTGATCCGGCCTTCAAACTTGCCAGATCCCAATCCGATTGAGCATCCATTGGATACACCGGGCGAACAAGCCCGATCCATGGAGGCCCCACCCCATGACCCAAGGCACTTTGTGCCTTCCACTAATATCACATTTACACTGGCTGTATTGAAGTGCTTTTTCATATTATAGTGCAGAAATAAAAAAGTAGAGGATGCTTCCCCCCCATTATATAGCACTTCTTAATTATATCTATAAAGGATATTTTTTACTTGTGAATTTTCTACTGATAATGAATCAATTATTAGTCATGTAAGATAATAATATATTATTATATTGGATTCTCTCCCTCTCTCTCTCTCTCTCTCTTAGAGCTGGGCCAATGAGTCACTTCCTGATCAGGAACTCTACTCCTGCTGTACGGTGAATGCTGTATCATATCGTACTGTGTATGACTGTGTATGTGACAAATAAAAATTTTAATTTGAATTTGAAAATTGTTGCAAACTGTACTCTGGGAGATTTGGTAGTTTGGGTGAATTTCAACAAAATCATCAATATCACCTATTGATAAAAAGAGATACTAAGACAATACACACAAACAGGCATGATTGTAATTTAACACACTACTGTAAACTATTATTTGTATCATTTTTTTTATTGTTCAGTCGTGCACAACTCCATGACCTCATGTACAACTGTGAGCAAAGCCTTACTATCTCCTACTAAATCCTGTAAACACCTCCTCATTATGTGCTCGAAGTTTTTGGCTTCAGCATCTGTTCTTGCGATGCACGCCCAGTCATGATATCTTTTAGCATTGCTTAATTTGTTGTGTTTACTGATCATAGTATTGTTAAAAGTCGTCTTCAGCACCAGTATTCAAAGGCATCTATTTCTTGAAGTTTGAATTTCCAAAAGTTCATCAGCATGTAAAAAATAAAGAAAAAATATTGCAATAATACATCTTTAATTGTGTGGGGTATTTGAAGCAGTGGTTAAAGACAAGATATAATGTATATCTGAAAAAATAAATCGTAAAACTAAAACAAGAAAATTATCAATATGATGATCCAGAAGAAATAAAGACATAAAGAACATGAGCAAAATAAAAAGTTGATGTAATAAAGTGATGAAAGAAATGGAACAAGAGTGATACTCTATATTAAGATTCTCTTATTTAATATTGCTTTAAAATTTCACAGTAAACACCATTAACACTTACTGTATAAGGAACAGTTTCTTATTATAATAATTAAAATCTGGAACAAACTTCAAACCATTTCATTTAATTAGTTTTTCATCTAATATTGACACATTTAATAAATGATACTCATCAAAGCACTTAATTTGCAATCATATGATTTTAACACGCATCATCTGAGTAAGCAATAATACATAAAGGGCCATTATGACTCTCTAAAATAATCCACGCTGAGGTAATGTGATACTTCATGACATAAGGTGAAGGACTATTTTCCAACGATTTTCATTTTTTATTTAGCAATTCATGACACATTGCATATTTTAGCCATTTACGTTTCTGTTCTTATTTATGCTATAGCAGCTATAGTCGTTGCTCAGCGGGTTAAGGCTCTGGGTTACTCATTAGAAGGTCATCAGTTCATCATGCTGCCACTGTAAAAATTTAAACCTACTTCGACCCCTTTTAATTACACTGACTGTCTGTCGCCAGCTCCGGCAGTCGTGGTTACTTAGGAAGGATACTGTATGTGCTCTCGGAGCAAAATAACTGGTTAAATAATGAAACAAATCATAATCTGTTGATAATAAATGGTGTTTGTAGAATTGTTGTATAAGAGTGATATCACACTTCATCGATTCAGTTTTACAGCAGCACTTTTAAGTAACTTCATATTGCAAATGAATGGAGGTGAACAATTCTAGCTCACATTTTGTTTATATTCAAGCAAGCAAGCCAGAAGCTATTGAGAATAAATCAGTTAAGACTAAAGCAAGAGGCATTTGAAACACATCTTCCAAAAACAGTGTTACAGCATACGTATCATCACCCAGCTGACTGGCTACAACTGGGAGCTTAGTCCCGCCTTGAGACGGAAATCGGGGTCAGAGCTACTGTGGCTTTCAGTTTAATTTCATGAGAAGGCGCCCTCAGACACAGCTGCGGATCATTCAGCCGGTGAGTTAAAGGATGATACATAATGTAATAAAGAAATAAATATAGTTGAGTCATACAGTATGTGCATGTGTATATCACTTCCTAATCTCAGAAAGACAGAGAAAGAAAGAGAGAGCAGGACAGAGAGAGAGAGAGAGAGAATGACTTGACAG
Source organism: Clarias pachynema (assembly GCA_030014365.1). NCBI lineage: Eukaryota > Metazoa > Chordata > Actinopteri > Siluriformes > Clariidae > Clarias > Clarias pachynema. The sequence continues at coordinate 6,229,362 of JAQMYL010000010.1, read as the reverse complement.
TTTTCCTCCCCATCATTCTTCTATTGCTTCCCTAAATTCACTGAGCTTTAATCTTTATAAACAGTATAAATCGGCATTACAGTGTAAAGGATCTCGTCTCGTTGATGTGTTGGTGTGGACTGTGATCAGTTCCTGTTTACTAGACGGTGTATTTCCCCAAAGTTGTTTGTTTGTGGTCGACCCTATTCTTTATTCCTGACCAACATGGAGCTTGGCAAAGCTTCAACACTGGGTACCGCGATAAAAAGGAATTATACATTATGAAATGTCATAAGGGATATCTTTAATAATAATAATAATGATGACAATAATAATAATAATAATAATAATGAAGCACTTATACTATACTATACTATACTATATAGTAGTATTTATACACTACTGCCAAAAACACACTTTCAAATTCGGTGCCCATTTTTAAGCACAGCCTGACTTAACACTAGGGGTGTAAAGTTACTCACCGGTCACAGTTCAGTACGTTTTCAGTTAAAAAAATGACAAACATGACGTAATTTCCTGCACATATGAAATGCATATAAACTCACCCACCTTTCTGTCTTTCTCCTTGTTTAAGAATAGTAACAGCAATAATCTATAGCAAACACTGGTTGTTTTAAATAATGGATTTTTAAATACTATTTTATTAACATCATTTATTAAATGTTACTTGTCGTGGTGATGTTACTATTTATTTATTTATTTTTTGCACAACTCAGTGACCGCTTCTTTCTTGGCTGAGTAAATAGGGATTAAATCTTTTATGATATAAAATGCCACTGGAACAGACGCCAGCATCAGGCATTAGTCTACAATTTCTTCACCATTTATGTGGTGACGTCAAATCAACATCATGAGAAATAAATGAAGTGAAACTCCTTTACATGAGATATACTGTTTATACAAGTATCAGCTTTAGATTAATAATAATACAGACATATTTGTTTGTTAAATCTGAAACACTGAGAAAGGAAGTACACGTCACCCATGAGCTGTTAATGTTAGAGCCAGCTGTTTGGTTTTACTTTTCGTCTAACACGGAAATTATAGAATTTTGATCAGCGCTTAGGATGGAGTGTCGGATTACAGCCTGCATCATTTTATCATCTGACTTTTCAAGCCTGTATAAATTCCACAGTCCTGAAGTCATATCTAAATATGTGGCGGTAAGTCCTCAGTGACATGCTGCCTGATCTGTTCACTTAAAATCAACAAATTAATGGAGAAAATCGACCAATATTAGGTAACTCTTAAAGCCCAGAGCATTTTTCATCATTACAGTACAGTATAGTATAGTATAGTATACAGTAGGGATAATACAAGGTGACATGGTGGCGTAGTGGTTAGCACTGTCGCCTTGCACCTCCAGGGTTCGGGTTTGATTCCCGCCTCATGGTCTGTGTGCATGGAGTTTGCATGTTCTCCCCGTGCTTGGTGGGTTTCCTCCGAGTTCTCTGGTTTCCTCCCACAGTCCAAAGACATGCAAATTAGGCTAACTGTCATTCCCAAATATGAGTGAGTTTGTTTGTGTGTGTGTGTGTGTGTGTGTGTGTGTGTGCGCTCTACAGTGGATTGTAACGCTATCCAAGATGTACCCTTCCTCGTGCCTTAAGTCTCCTGCATTAGGCCCCTCCCCCTGACCCTGAATACAGGATAGAGTAGTATAAGAAATGAATGAATAAATGAATAATAATACAAGCTTATAGTGAGTCGTCATTTTTGTGATCTCATATCCCGTATCCCATATTTAGCTAGGCTTAAACAGAAACAAGAAACATAACTGACAGAAATAAAGCAGTGGTGTATGACATGCTTCGTCGCTTTTTGAGCGAGTCTACCAGTGGATCTGTTAGAAATTGTTTGTGTGGTGTTCGTTTTAGATTCAGCGCACAGAAAGACACGCAATTGAACAAGGACGAGAAGATTGTAGACGTCATGGGGAGCACGGTATGGACTTGCAGTGTTTTTCTTTTGCTTTTGATAAATACTTTGGATTTTCTCTCAAAATCGCTTTCTTTCCATCAATCAAGTCTCAGAAGGAAGTGCCTCCATGTCCATCTCCATCGTTGTCGCCTACGTCCTCATCCTCATCTGCTTCCCCTTCTACCTCGCCTCCTCGTCCTTCTCCGGCAGCAATTCCTTTCAATCCTGGGAACTATTCCATAGACCTTACGCACAGCGAACAGCAGTAAGTAGGACTAACTCAAAACTCAGTGCTGCGTAACACACTCAGAGGAAAGCACTATCTTCCTTATACATCAGCTCACTCACTGGCTAGTGTCACTTTGATTGACAGGGGAGAAGTAGCATGCTCCTCCTACACAGAGAGCAAGGCCAGTTTTTGCTCTTTTGGACTCCCAGCTTTAGAAATCTGACGCATCGTTGGGATTTAAAATAGACTTGCAATTGTCTATTGTGAAAAAAAAAATTCTTCAAAAAAAAAAAAAAATTATCAAAGCTTTCTCTCTCTCTCTCTCTCTCAGGTCTGGCTCAGCTGATAATAGTGATAATCCTTCTCAAGCATCAGGTAATCTATATCACTCCAATAGAATTAAAGCAGATTAGGGATTAGACCTGAGCTCAATGTCAGTTTAATGTCTCTGTGAATTCCTTTGCACAACACTCATGTCTTTCGTTTTTTTTGTTCCACGAGTTTATATCTCTCCTACAATAAAGTACTCACTCATGCATTTGTTATGTGTTTGTGTTGCAGGTTGGGATCTACCAGTAAGTAAGGGAACTTACTGAACCAGATCATCACTTTCTAGTGACTCACTACTGACCCTGTAGTGTAGAGAAGCATCAGTACTAATACCGGTGTCAGATATCAGTTCGATAATGTTCGCATTTACTCACACTCCAACATCATGTGGCAAGATAGAATGTAAGCATAGTGTGCATTGTGATGTTAAAGACTACAGCATCTTACAACAATATTGTTAACCTCACTCACTCTCACTCATCGTCTATACCGCTTTAGTTTTATTAGTACTACAACAAATTTCTGTACTTTCTACTTCACTACATTTCTGCATGGCGTTGTGTGTTGTGAAACATTTGAATAGTAATACCTGCTGTCTATTGGACATAATTACATGATTTGCCTTCCCTGTGTGAAACACTCAGTCACATGGCAGGATTTGTGTACTTTGCCCACCCCTAGATATAGATACTAGGATAAATCACACACAAACAGTAGCACACAAAATTAATCTTCATAACTAGAGCAAACTTTTTACTATTTTTACTATTATTATTATTATTATTATTTTAATAAGTAAATAAATATTTAGAGTTCTGTAGGGTTTTTGTTTTAGAGGATCAGTTGGTCACACAAAATATACATACAGTATTCACTAGAGAGCTTTACATCCAATTGCTAATAATTGATTCCCTGATCAGGTAAAAGAAGCTCTTAATCTCATCTTTCATAGGAAGATTCCAGAACCCCAGTGCAGGAGACAAATTTTGCGACTACATACACCACAGACAGTCAGGGTAAGTTTACTCACTAACACCACACATTTAATTTCAGGACAGCTACAGTATTTTCAAGCTCTTTCTTTCTTTCTTTTCTGTTCTTTTAATAAATACTCTGTAAATGTTAAAGTTAACATTTTTGCATTTTTATTTTATACTGTTTTTCAGACGGGGAGTCGGAGAGACATGAGGATGCTGAAAAGGTCGAAAAAACATACGCACATATATAACTTTACATCATTTGTTAATATTGTGTCAAAAGCTTCACATTCAGTAGGGATGTGCATTCTACCTAATATTTTTTATTCTTTTCATTAAATCTCTAAAATGTTTAAAAAATAAATAAATAAAAAATCTGTCACCAAGTTCACTTACAGGGACAAAAGACTTTTTCATTTCCATTCTTTATTTGTGTGTGTTTTGCTGCTTAGTAATTTGGATGTTTATATTTTTACTCATAATTAACTTGGACGTCATACTTGGACAAAAGCTCATCCTGTAAAAGCAGTGTGACATGAGAACAACGTGCTGCACTGAAAAACAAAACCAATCAATCAGTACATAAAAAAGATATTGCTTTTCTTTCATAGAAGTTAAATTACATCTTTTTGTATAAAGTATTCTCAGGTGCAATTTGACCTGATTCTGAAAATGCATTAATAGCATTAAGTATGGAAACTTTTCCTCATTTTGATTTGCAGCTGAATGAACCCGTACAGGAGAGTCAAGGTGGAGAAACAGTGGAGACTGAAGCGGGGGGGCAGGACAGGTTGGGCTGCATGGAAGGTAAAGGAGAGCCTGAAAATACCAGCAAGTGACACGGTAAGGAACTGGAGTGTGTCTGAATGTGTGTAGAGACAATATTTTATACACACCAATGAGCCATAACACTAACGCCAGCGCCGTTTGAACTGGATAATGTTGTTAATCAATTATATAGCAGTAAACCGGTGACAGCACCACAGGCTCCCAAAACTCACACATGGCCACATGGACGAAAGGCCAGCATGTAAAATGCCCCACACAGTAAAGCAATATTATTTCATCCAGGCCTCCAGTGTGAAGTTCATTTTATAAATACACACAACATTTCATCAAATAATAATGATTTCTAAAACAGAAATCATCTTGTTTTTATCTTACACTAATACCACATTTACTTTGGCTGTAATGGAGTGTTTGTTTTTATATTGTACTGCAGAAATAGAAAAAAAATAGAGGACGCTTCTTTCCTTTATATATCACTCCTTGATTATATTTATATAATCTATTTTTTAATTGTGACTTATTCTACATGTCAGGATTTTATTATTAGTCATGTATGGATTATTTCTCTTACGTCTTTCTCTCTCTCTCTCTCTCTCTCTCTCAGATAATAACTGGGACAGTGAACTTCCTGCTCAGTGACTCCTGCTGTACTGTTAATGCTGCATCCACTGCAAACTCTACTCTGGGATATTGGGCAAATTTCAACAAAATGATCAATATCACCTTTAAGGCTACTGATAGAAGGAGATACAAAGACAACACATGCAAACAGACATGAATATCATTAAACACTATAGTGTGAACTACGTACGATGTACGCCCAGTCCTGATATCTTTTAGTATTGTTTAATTTGTCACCTTTGCTGCATAGTATTTTCAAAAGTCGTCTCCACCAGCACCAGTATTCAAAGGCTTGGATTGTTTGCATCATTCGTGTCATCAGCATGTACAACATGAATAAATATTGCAATAATACATTTGTCTTTTTTAATTGTGTGGTGTATTTGGAGCAGGACAAGACATAGTGTATGTTTACAAAAAATAAAAATCGTAAAACTAAAACAAGAAAATAACCGATACGATGATCCAAAAGAACATAAATACATAAACAGATGATAGAAATATATATTTAAAAAATAGAATGGTGATATGATGATTTCACAATAAACACCATGTACACTTACAGTATAAGAAAATAATATTTTTCTTAATAATTATAATCCTGAGTCAACCCGTCAGTAAGTAAAATTAAATTCATGACACCCATGTTTCCAGATTTTCATTTAATATTTTGAATATTGACACCTTCAGTAAATTATAATCCTCCAGTCACATACTGGCACTTAATGTGTGCTAGTATTAGGTGGATGGATTGAATCGACCAGTCAGTGCAGGTAGATTTGATGAACGTTTTTAAGCCAGCATCATCTGAGTGAGAAATAATACTAAATTCATGACATGAAGTGGAGTATTATTTTACAACAGCCATTTAGAGTAATATTTAATGCTGTGGTCCAGATAAAGGAGGAGTACGTTCTCCTTTTCTTCTCACTTATCTTATAGCAGTTATAGTCGTAGTAATGCCCTGGGTTACTCATGAAAAGTTCAAACCTCAGCTCCATCAACCTGCCACTGTCGGGCCCTTGAGCAAGGCCCTCAACCCTCTCTGCTCCAAAGGCACCATATCATGGCTGACCCTGTGCTCTGACCCCAACAACTAAACTGGGATATGTGAAGAAAATAATTTCACTGTGAAGGAATGTACTGTATATGTGTATATGACTTACCTTTAATACGATCGCTATTGTTAAAATGTTACACAATTTCGTAAGACTTTGAAGGCTTGATGACTTTTGCTGACACTGGAGACTCCTTAACTAAATATTACAAACATTTTTCCATTATAGAAAACTGAAACAGATTTTTCTTCAATAAACAACAACTGTTTATAATTTATTATCATCAAGTGAATCACTTTGGTTACTGAAAGTCCACCATGTGTTCATTACATTTAGCAAAAGAAACGTCCATCCTGACATGGTACCTTTCATAACTTCTTTTAATGTGATGTAAATGTATTTATTTTCAGTTTGTGGATGATAAGGAGACATGCAGTCAAATTACAAAAAGTGCTGACCGACAGCCTAAGATCTACTTAATAAAGCTCATGTGAAGTTAAATAGAAAAGCTTTTTTTTTTCTTGGAAATTATGACATCTAAAATTGACTTTATAGTGATATTGAGCCATAACTAATAATAAAATCATAAAGATGACAAAACTTAGGGATGTTAAATAATGATAGGAAAGGTACAATATACGTATTAATAAAAGAAAAATTTATATAATAAGCTTTAAAAATGTTCCTACTGTTTGACTTTGAATGTCGAGAGTGAGTGAGAGGTTCTCGAATCTCCAGCAAAAACCCAAACCCACCTGCTGAGTTCTTCTTAATTCTTGGAATAGAAACCCGGAGTGGAAATACCAAAGTGTAAACAGAGTGGAGAGCCGAAGTCATGTAGTGTTTTAGTGCTATGAAAACAGACCACTGGAAATGCCACTCAGAAACCTCTAGGGTCGATGAATGTGAGACCTAAATGAGTGTATTTTTAATTCTGGTCAGCAGTCATGTTTATATTAAATATGCTTTCCTTAGTTATATGATGACCATCTATATATTTTTCTATTTAACTTACACAAAGTCTTATTGAGCATTCGTGTCTCGAGTTTGATCCCCTGCCACTTGATGCAGTGCCGTAAAACCTGTGCCAAGTTCTGTGTGGATTGGATGTTCCCCTTTGGCGACCCCTTGACGGGAGCAGTCGAAAGAACAACAACAACTTGTGAATAAAGTTAGTATTCATAAATGTCCTTTAATAGATCTTATTAGAAACAGAAAAGCCAAAACAATTGATGGAAATGTATAATATCTTGTTGTGCAACTGAAAACTTGGCATTTTATTTGTTTGTTTTTTTTTTTTTACATGATAGTGGACATATAAAAATACGAATTGGGTCAAACATTTACAGAAATATAGAAAAAGCAACAAGAAAACTAAACGAGAAGACGCTTATTTGTTGCTTTATTTTTTAAAACTGAGTGATTGATGGTTCGAGTCACAGCCGCCATGTAAATTCTCTGAGCTAATGGCACTTCAGGTTAAAGCCCTAAAGTGCCCTCGGCATGTCAGTGAAGTCGTCAGGTCGTTACAGGAACACTAAATTAGAGAGCGCGTCTCAGATCCAAGTGTGGGTTTGGAACCTCAGAGTGGAGCGTTTTCAGCATAAGCGATCCACTAAAAATGCACGTTATAAGTAATGAGCCTTCAGAATTCATTACGTTGATAAAGAGTCTTGAAAGCGAGTTGGATCGAAACCCGGCTTCCACGCGGCTTTCCGTGACTGTTGGTTAACGGCCACAAAACACCAAGGGAACATGTCTGTAATTTGTGCGTAAAATTGGTGGAGCTAACAGCAGGGGGTTGTGCTTTAACGTCTCTGAATTGATCGTGTTTGAATATCACTGAGGACTGTAGTTATTGTACAGCCAAAAGCAAAATTCTCTGCACAGAACAAAATAAAACCCCCAGAAAGGCATTCCAGAGGTCTGCTGTCTGATGATTTAAACTGTTGCTACAAATCTCCGTTAGTAGGTGAAGATTATAGACACCAGTTCAGCCACAAGTTGGTGTCTTAAAGTTGTTAAATAACCTTCAGTGCTCTTACTTCTGAATTTAAACCTCCACACTTTACACTTTACATTAAACCTTAAACCTAAATCATTGTCTCTCCCCACATGCACATCTCGAGGTCCTCAGACCAGCTGCTGTTGGCTGCTCCAGGATCTCGTCTGAATTTAAAGGCTACCTGTGACAGTGGCTGTGAGGATGCTGTATGTGGAACAACATCCCACTGCACATTCGATGAGCTCCTGCTGATTTTTAATCAATACTAAATGAAGTATATATATATATTTATTTTTTAATAAAACATCCAGATTCTTTTCCCCATCCTTTCATATCTCTTTCTTTTTTGCCTTAAATACCTGTTTCTATGCTCTTTAAGTGTAGCAGTCTGTTTGTGATTTATTTATTAATTACTTATCTTTTTCTTCTTTCCTTAATTGAGTTTCTTCTTCGTTCTTTACTTCTTCCTATTCTTTCCTTCCTCCATTACTACCTTTTCCCGTTCTTTCTTTCTTTTTATACAGTACTTTCTTTCTTCTTCTTTATTTACACATGTATCCCATCCTTCATCCTTTCCACTTTCCTCCTTTGTGCATTATTTTCTTGCTTGGTGGCACGGTGGCGTAGTGGTTAGCAAAGTCGCTTTGCACCTCCAGGGTCTGGGTTTGATTACCACCTTGGTTCTTTGTGCATGGAGTTTGCATGTTCTTCCTGTGCTTAGTGGGTTTCCTCTCACAGTCCTAAGACATGCAGATTAAGCTAATTGACATTACCAAATTACCCATAGTATGTGTGTGTGTGCCCTCTAATGGATTGTCAACCTGTCCCACCTCATGCCCAAAGTCTCCTGGGATAGGCTCCAGCTTACTGTGAAATTCCATCTATTTTTAAAGCCTTCCTTCTTCTTTCCTTCTTTTTTTTCAACTTCCATCCTTTCTTCTTTCCTACCTCCTTCATTTGTTTTCCCTTAATTATTTACTTCCTCTTTCCTCCCATAATTATTTCTTCTATCCATTCTTCTATCCTTCCTTTCTTCTTTTTATCCTTTTATTCTTCCTTCCTTCCTTCTTTTCTTCCGGACAGAGGTCTCAGATGTAGCTTTTTGGCAACATTATTTTCTCACTCGCAACGAAAGAAAAAACAACACACACAAACATGTTTATGCAGTCAAGAACATCATTTATTCAACCAGTTGCTCTTTACAAACTTTTTTTTAATTCTTTATAATGGAAAAAGAATCTTTAGTTAACACATGCACATTTTGCCAGGGGGCTCTGAGGGGTGGCTGGCAGAAACAGCTGTTTTCTCTGAAAGCGCAGGACACAGGGTTCCACTAGGGGGCGCTAAGACTAGGAACGTGTCGAACACAATTCTTGCAGCTCAGCAGAGTACGGAAGCATAAAGAAGCAAAACGACAAAATAAAAAAAAATACTTAAATGAAAAACAAAATGCAGTTAGAAGTGATTAGTTTCGATTGATGCCAGAGTGGGAATATTCAGGTAGATTCTCCTGTTCTATTCTTTTATAAAAACAAACAAACAAACAAACAAACAAACAAACAAATGGTCCACTCTGTACTCAGTCTCTTATCCTATGTGTTATTAATACTGACTTCGGTTAGATTAAACACACCTCCTAAACGCATGCGAATCTTCCATTACGATGGACTGAAATGTGGTGTATTAAATAAGGACATTCTCCGTAGTGTGACTCGTGTGATATTCAAGTGCATTTCACGATAAGTGCATTCTGCCTCATAAGGTGCTTTCAGCAATCATCAGTCAACAGGTTATTATTATTATTATTTTTTAAAAGGTACACTGGCTCTTCTAACAAAGAAAGGTGCATTTAAAAAAATTTTTTATTAAGGTCCATGCGTTCTCTAGAGAGAATCCTCTGGACCGTACCCTGATAGAAAAGCTTAAAAAAAAATATAAAAATCTAATATAGTATAAAGTTGTAGTAGAAACAAATAAATTAGAAACAAAATAACGCTGAGCTGCTTGGTATCGCCGGGTGTCCTGCGGTTACAGAGAAGCAGTTCCACGCCCACAGCTTCATGGGAAAAGTAACCCAGAAAACCCCGCGGAGCCCGGACGGCCACATTTCACTTACACTAGCAGTAGAAACAGAGAAGCGGCAAAACGGGAGAGAGATCGGTATGGCGTAACAAGAACAAGCATACAGACAAGGATATTCTGCTCGAGGGGAAAAATAAAATATAAAAGCCTCGTTTTTCGGGGTGGGGGATGGGTGGGTGAGGGTGGATGTACGACAGGGTATGTAAGACGGACGTCTTGTACAACATCTCCAGTAACGCAAAAGAAGGAAAGAGACAGAAAGATTTTTTTGCCTTTACAGTATTTTTTTTTCAGCATTGAACGATAAAAAGAACTAAATCACATCCATTTCCAGTATTACTATATACGGCTTCGAAAAAAAAAAAAGATGAAGAGATAGATGGGGCAAAAAGTTATTATTGTTTTGTCCTTTTTTTATATATATATATAAAAAAAAATATGTTTTACAAGATGGACTCTGTGAACAAAAGGCACTTTTGAAGGGAACAACCTTTAAATGCTGGCTTAGTACTACACTACACTAATCACGAGCACTAGGAAGGGTCATTTACATTTTGAAGGGGAGGGGAGGGGGTATAAGGGGTGGGATTGGTGGTGGCGGTGTTTGGGGGGGGAGGTGGGCGGAGCAGGGGGTATGTGGGGTAGGTTTGGGATGAAGCCCGTCTAAGTTTTATTCTTCCACATGATGCCATGGTTCTCTGGAACGTTCCTTGTTTTTCCAGGAACCCGTCTTCACATTGTCTAAAAACTACAAGAACTTCTACAAATACTCGTTACAACATTGTTCAAATCATCACAAAGGCAAAAACACTTGCTGCTGATTCGCAGTTCCTTAATTTACAGGTGAAACCTTTATGAAATTCTGGGATTAAAAAATAAATAAATTAAAATTAAAAAAAGCGATCTCTGAACTGAACCACTCTGTGGATCAGGTTTACGGAATTAAATACAATCTTCTTAAAGGTTGAAATAAAATGCCTTTTGTCACAACTGACTAAAAAAAAAAAAAAAAACCCTACAAACCCCGCCCCCCACCCCCCAGTGAGCACACCAAAGACGAGAACTGACACGTTTATTATTATTTTTTTTTAAATAAAAACGTGTCTGGAGAGAAAGTATTATTCTTTACAATGATAGACTGACCCTGCGTGAACAAGCGGGATCGTACTGTAATACACAGTTTTGTAAGATTGTTCATCATTCCACCCTCCTTAATAATAGTTTAAAAAGAAAAGAAAAAAAGATTATGATTACAATATTAAACATGATAAAAAGTTAATGAAGGGGAAAAGAACAAGAAACGCCCAACATTTTATAAAGATTGGGGTGCTGTTCATGGCCCTTGAGTTTAGAGTCCAGGACGAGTGGACTTAAATTTGTGTGTGTGTGTGTGTGTGTGTGTGTGTGTGTGTGTGTACAATTCTCGTATAGACTCTCAGGTTTGTCCCCTCAGCCCACAAACACCTCGCTCTGTTTTCCCCCTTTAAACACTAACACTGATATATATATATATATATATATATATATATATATATAATTTTTTTTATCAGTCCTGTACCATGTATGAACGATAGATGATAAAACAACGATATTGTTTTATAGGTTTCCTGGAAGACAACTGACACGAACAAGGGGTGAAAAGTCAAAAAATAACTAGACTGCCATATTCCGAAGAAGAGCTACTATACATATTTCCATATATATACACAGCACGTACGAGTATGATTATTATTATTATTTTTAAATGTCTGGATAATATATATTTATAAAGGCGATGTTTCCAGTCTTGTTAAGCCATGATACATAATGTACATTAACTTCTGTAGCTTATACATGAAATAGACACAGACCCTGAATTCGATGGCATTCGGTTGCATAAAAAAAGGAAAGGGAGGCACTTTCTCTGCGCAAATTGGAATCGTCAGGGAGGGAGAAAGGGGTGGGCGGGGCTAACGAGGAGAATATGGATCCCTGACATGTGATCGACAGCCGGGCAGTCCAGTTATTTTGTGATGTCAGAAGTACACAGTGTAACTCTGTTACCAGTTTGTTCGTTTATTCACATTCAAAGAGCGAAGAGTGTAAATCATTAGATCGGTGACCGGAAGGCTTTTTTTTTTTTTTTTCAAAGAGAGTTTCTTTTAAGGAATCTATAAATCATAGTGCAACGTTTCGTGTCCGTGATCCGGATGTGAGCGGTCTGTAATGACGGACTTGTAGTGGGAAAAAAATGAGAGCATGCACGGAGGAAGTGATGTCAGTAATATGAAAAGCCACTCCTGACAGGAAGTAGAATGATAATGATAAGACGGTAAGAGGGATCGGACATGCGATCGGGAAAGGGAGGTACTGTGGTGTTGATGAGGAAGCCGAAGGAAAAGATTTCACGAGTGTCACTGTAGAAATCGTACGCGTTACTGTGACCAGGTTGTAAAAGCAAACCTGAAAGAAGCGAAACTCTCATGCAGTTAATTCTGTAAATGAAAAAAAATAATAAAAAAATCCCAGATGACACAAAATTAAAACCAGTTAAAACAAGCTACTGCAAACCCAAACCAAATCTCACTTTCAGCAGAGAGAGAGAGAGAGAAAGGCAAAATAAAAGTGTTTTTTCTTTTCCTAACATTTCTACAGGGTTGTGTGGTTGCACTGAAACTGAGAAACTGAACTCCCTGCAGAGAAACAGTTACTGCTGGAAGTGGTGAAAATGTATTTATTTTTTTTTTTCTTTCTCCTGCATGATGGTTAGTAATAAAAGCTGAATTTGTGCATTTATAACGGCTTTACAACACCATATTCGTGAATGCGTCACTGTCTTCGGTTTATTGCTAAGGAAAACTGTTTATTAGCGTCATTAACTGCTCTATGTAATGGCCTACAAACTCCCCAAGCATCCCTCACTCGATGGTGACATGTTAGGATATTTTTTCGTTCATGCTAACTTTGGGTGTGTCCCAAATGCAAGGGTGTGGGGAGAAGAGCTGTCCCGTCACAGTGTCTGAAAAACTTGAAAAGACATATTTTGCGGTAGCGTACAAATAGAAGTGTCCCCGGAGACGAGAATGTCATATTTTTGTCATATCCTGTTCACTCGCTAGCTCTGATGCTCATTAGTGGTCAGGTTTTTTTTCCCTCCTTCGCGTGTAAAGTATGTTCGCTTTTTATCTTATTTTATTTTTTCGGCCAGGCCAGTTTAACACGTGTTTGGTCTAACCACACCTGGCCTGGTAAAGTCAGCAAGACAGCAAGGCGCCTAACTGATGCAATGTAATGCAACACGCCGAACTGATGCCTAACTGATGCGGTGTGCTTTTTCTGCTCAGTGTCTTCGTTCACATAAACTGAGTGCATTCTGGGTAATAGAGTCCATCGCACGCGTGAATTCTGAGCTCGTGACAGCCATCCATGGCTCAGGGGTCAAAAGATAAGCCGTGATCGCTGGGTGAGAGAGAGACTGCACGGCCGGGACAACCTTCTGTCAGTCATAGAGACTCTAGTCAATGGCAGGCATCTGTGAGCTTACAGAATGTATGTGGAAGTGGGCGGATAGTGTTTTCCTTTCTTTAAAAAAAATGCCACAACTGGCATCTTGTGTCTCAGAGAAAGCATGTGTCAGGCTGGTGTCGGTGATAAAACCTGGACTTAGTGTGTTTTGTGATTCTCTTGCCTCTTGTGCTTTGTGCTAGGGCTTTAATGTTGACTTTTATGAAGTCTACAGACTTCATGTCCCAGTATGTTTTTTTTTTTTTTACCAGTAGTGTCATCTCGTTTACTGCCACCTGAATCTGGTTAATCTACTTAGTGTGTGTGTGTGTGTGTATAAGCAGGCCTGTGTTTGGACTTGTCGATGTCTCACATCTGTTCGTATGCTGTAGTTACTGTTGTCACCATCATGTTCTAGTTTTGTTTCTTTGTACAATGTTTTGATTAAACTTTGTGACTATATGCTTGTTAGGTAGTGACCAGTGATAATATTGTTTCCGAGTTTCAATTTCAATTCATTTTTTATTTGTATAGCGCTTTTAACGATGTTTATTGTCGCAAAGCAGCTTTACAGAATCGAAATAATAAAAAATAATATGGAAATGAGTTTGAAATATGTATGAATCAGTGGTCCAAACTTTGACTCATTGTGTTTTGCATGGAACGAGGGAAATATTTTTGTGGTTATGTCTCAACATGAGGACAAGATGCTGTTTCTCTGTTTGAGTTTTTGGTTGTGCTAATGCCATGACTAAATACTAAAGGTCTTTGTGTGTTTTTGTTTCCCCTTTGATTGTTGACGCCAATCAATTCACGGCTTAAACCTGGAACATGCAGATTAAGGTCAAATTACTGCTGATAGCTATTAACATTACAGCGTTTGAGACACACCCATGATACGATCATGTTAGTTATCATACTGGTCCGATCTAAAGCGGAGGGTGCTGGGGAGACATTTGTAGTTTTGTCTGATTAGATGCTTGAGACAAGCTTGAGAACCAAGTGTAGCTTGATGTGTCAATCCCCAATGTCACACTATGCTGCAGATTATCTGAAATTGTTTCGTTTCAACAACCTGTGATGGAGTGAAAGCAGAATGGTTTGGCCCCACTGTATGATGATCGGTAGACGATGCAAAAAAATAAATAAATAATTAAACAACAGCTGGAAAGATTGGTCAATACTCGGGTCACCTTCATACCATTACAAAGATTACTCATGATGAAATCTCTTCTTCATCCAGAATGAAACCACATCTGTTCTTCACTCCTGCCTTTTGTTTTTTTGTGTTGCTGTTTTCCTGGTTTTCTGTTTCTTTTTCCAGTTTCAGATTTGCAGAATTGTGCAGTTTTGAAGACTCGTGTGGAAGTTTTCCAGATTCCTGGTTCGAGGGCTCATGGTGAAGGTTTGCAGGTCTGAGTTGATCAGGGACGGGGTGTGTGTGTGTGTGTGTGTGTGTGTGAGTGATTAGCTAATAGCAGTCCATACTTAGCTTTGTGTTTCACGTCTCAGCTACAGACTTTGTATCTGTGTGTTTCAGATAGATCATGTCAAAGAAACCAAGACTGTAAAACAGAGGGAAAAGTACTGATAAGAATCTACACACAAAATCTCTACATAGACATTACGTAATTTTTAGAAATTACAAAGTTTTTGCATATCCAAAATATAATTGCTACAAATAATTATATGGAATAAATATATTGTGTTGCACAACAACAGGCTTTTAAATGATCTCAAGCAAGCATTCTCAGACACTATTACTGTATATTTCAGTGCAGGGTAAAATAAACGGTCCATGATAAAACTGCAGAAAAATTAATAAAACTGCTTTACAAAGTTGAAAATTTATAGCTACACACTGTAATGCTTGTTTACAGTCAGAATTTAAACCTAGTTACTGTATTCCTAGTTGGAATGTGGGAAATTTAAAAGCTATACACTAAAAGGTTAGCTGCAATGTTGGACATTTAAAGCTACAGAATTTAAGGCTAGTTGTAATGTTGTGAATTTAAAGCTAGACGTTGCAATCCTAGTTGGAATGCTGGAAAGTTAAAGCTACACACTATAAGGGTAGTTGCACTGTTGGAAATTTTAAGTTACACAATGTACGGCTAGTTGGAATGTTGGAAATTTAGAGGTACACAAAGTAATCCTACAGAAAATGGTATGTTGGAAATCTAAAGCTGCACACTGTAAGGGTTGTTGCAATATCGGAAATGTAAAGCTACAAAATATGAGGCTTGTTGGAATGTTGGAAATTTAAAGCTATACAATTTTAAGGCTAGTTGCGTTGCTCTAAGTTAAAAGCTACGGTTGGTGGGAAAGTTGGAAATTTAAAGCTGTAAGTAATACTACAAACTGTAAGGATATTTTGAAGTTAAAATGTAATGTTTAATGTTGAAATACAAAATTACACACTGCAGTGCTGGTTGGAATGTAGGAAACTAAAGTTACAGATTGTAAGGCTAGATGAAATAGTGGAAATTTAGCTAAAACTAGATGTTGAATGTTGGAATTTTAAGTTACACACAGTAAAGCTGTTCTAGACTGTCCTACCATAGCAAGACTCCTGAGTGTTACACTTCAACCAACAACTATGTTACTCTACAAAGTTAACACAGTAACTACTCGAACAGTAAAACTTCACATTCAATCCCTTAGGTGCAACTTTTTATTTGTTTCAAAATCTCTCACTGCTGATGTTTCAGCGTTCAGTCACATCCATTTATACGTCATTCCGAAGATTCTTAAAATGCCAAAGTAGTAATTCAATAATAAATAATACAGTAGTTCCATTAGTTTTCTGCTTTGATTTGGACTTGTATCGGTCTCAAGTGTTGTTTTCCCTAAACACATAATTGGTCTTAAAAAGGTCTTTCAGAAATAATGTTTGTCTCTTCTTTCCACATGAACAATGTTTGACAATTTACACTTCCACAGAACGGCCATGTGATTTGCACAAACACGCAAATGAACCAGACGAGTTGAAGCCTGGGAAAGCGTTTAATTGATTGGGATGTGGCATTGATCCCCCAAACCCTCAGTCTTGACTTGGTCTTGGCTAGTCCTGGTCTTGAGCTTGAGACAGCTCTAGATTTTACTTTTTAAAGGCACACATCTATGCAGAGGCATGTCAGAAGGGCAGTTCTCATGATGACCACAAGAGTGTGAGAAAAGCACTGTTACACCAAGCTGGTGTCTTCAGCCTAAATGTTAAGTCATATTAATCTGATTGATTTTTGTTTTTTATTTTTGATCAATGAAAAATAACAGACTGACATTTTTAAGGTGTTGCACAGAGAGGACACACCACCATGTTTGTATTAGAAACAAGAAAACATTTTGGGACAGAGCTTTTGGGGAATGTTTGTTAACCCCCCAGGGACGGGTTTACTTTTTTGGCAGAGCTACATTACCGAGATAAGTAGGCTGGGACTCTCTCTGTCTCTCTCTCTCTCTCTTTCTCTCTGTCTTTCTTTCTCTAATACTTGGCACTGTCCATCCTCGCTTCAAACGATCACCCTTCACCAAGCTCATGTTCATTGCCTATGACATCATGTCTGTCGTTGAGGGCAACCAGACAGTTGGATCTGAATGTGTGTTTCCCCCTCTCTCTCTCTTTCTCTCTCTCTTTCTCCCTTTCAGCCTCTCTTTCATTACTTTATTTCCTTCCTGTATTTACCCCCATCTGACTTTCACTATCTTCGGCCATGAGGTTATCTGCGTGCATAGTCCATGTGTTATCGATTGCGTTTTTTGTGAGGATGCAGCCGAATTAAACGTTTAATATTTTGTAAAAAATCTCCATCCAGGTGTTTCACGAGTCCTATAAACATCTCGAATCATGAGGCATGTGCTGCAGAGAGAGAGAGAAGCAGACGGACACGGAGAAGCGCTCCAGATTGCATCCATGTGTGCCGGCTTTAGTGTTTAGCTTGAGGTTTTGTTCCTCATGAAAGATGTTTCAGCGGGCAGGAGTGAAAGTATTGAACATCTGGTGGCCAGGACCGTGTACCAGAGGAGCGTATTTAGTGGAAGGCCCCGCAGCCCTGCTCCCTACAAGCTCACATCTGGGTTTGAACACAGGACTGCACTAACCACAAACAAGCGACAACACACAAGTAGCCGATTCAGACTCGGCCTCCGTCATTATGTGTCTGTGTGTGGCGTGGGGTGACGAAAAAAAACAAAAAACAAAACAAAAGCGTAATCAATTCTGGGAGTTGGAGATGGGGAACTGCAGATGTGTGTGTGTGTGTGTGTGTGTGTGTGTGTGTACATACCTGTGTCTGCTGTGGGATGTTTAGAAAGTTGTCCCGTGCTCCGATGCCGACAAACCTGTTGGGAGTTGTGGAGCTTGGCGAGGAGTATGCTGCTCACACACACACACACACACACACACACACACACACACACACACATCTGTCAGTGTCTGGCGATATTTATATATATTGTATATTCTACAGTGGCTCAATGTAACAACATAGTTTCCAGTATTACTGCATTTACGAAAATTGAGTTATATAATGTTTGTTCTAGCCGGTGATTATAAGTTTATACACCCCTTCCCAGAAGAATTTCAAAATCTTAATAATTTGCTATTAAAGTTAAAATGACTACCCTACAATTTATCTAGTTAAGATATTTGCGGAGTAAAAACATCATATTCTATATGTTCATACTGTATGTAGTAAAGAAAGATTATAGTTATATACAGATGGGTGACAGATTAAAGGAAAAAACCCTAAATAAACGAGCTGATGAGGATGCAGAGGCTTCCGGAAAGTTTTACCCCATCACACAGATAATCATGCTCTGCAGCAGGGGTATTAAACATCTGGATCAGCTGTCTGTTTAAGCCTCAGATTCTGAGAGAGAGAGAGAGAGAGAGAGGTCGAATCTGTCGTTCGTTTCTTTCTTCTCGTTGAATTCTGAGATGCTTTTCTTCTCACCACAGTTGTAATAAGTAGCTATTCGAGCTATAACGTCGACCTTTTATCACTCTGAACCAGCCAGGTTGTTTTCCATTGAGCTCCCTCATAGACAACAACATGGCCATGGGCGTGGTCTCTTCCAGAATGACTCCGCCCCCTGCCTGAGGATGTAATCATATACTATCACCTTTACAGGCAGCCGAATCTATGGGTTGAAATGTTTTAAAGGTTTATCTTTAATTTTAGCATCTCTGGCACATTTAAGGTTTTTCCTTTAATCTATCACCAGGTCTCGTTTCCTCTTAACTCGCTCCATAAAAAATGTCATAACTGTACGAAACGTTTCTTTTTCAGCTCGTAAATCCTGAGCTTCATTGCTGAACCGATCGAATTCTGGGCAGAGGTATACAATGGACTCCAAATTTCCAGATTAAATACGTCTAAGGCGGTTTTACGCAGCTAAACCGGTGGACCAGTGTGTGCATCGTCTGAAGCTCACATCTGCGTGTCTGCATTTGCACGTGTGTATATATATATATATATATATATATATATATATATATATATATATAAATAAATGTGCATATACGCATGTAAAGGTAATGAAAATACGTCAGCAAAATATGACAGCAGGTCTGTGGAATGTGACTGGTGCGATATTACAGATATACAGTGAGAAATGTGAAAAAGAGGAGAGGACAGGTGAGGATGAGGAACAGCTTTAAAAAGAAGAAGGAAGGATGTCAAGGAAACATATGAGAAACATATGATATGAAAAAGTTGGAAAAAGGAGAAGAGAAAAAAAAAAAAAAAAAGGGCCCGGTCCTTTCCACCGGCTCCTCTGCTGGTACAGACCCCAAACTTGACCCCCCCAACACCACACACACACACACACACACACACACACACACACACACACAATCGAATCGGGGTATGGTGACATCCGAGTGTTGAACAAACTCGCTCCGTTTGATTCTGCGTTATTTTCACTGAGACTGTTGTCCGGTGGTTTTGACTGAAGTATGATTGATTGATTTATTGATCATTTGTTTATTGTGATTTTGGAGTCCATGCACACTGCCCTGAATTTGATCTCTCAAATGAGGCAGGGAGGAGAGTAAAGAAAGGAAATGATAATATAAAAAAAAAAAAACAAAGATAAAGAAATGACAGGAAACGTGGGAGTGTAAGAGCGGCCTGTGTAACTGTTAAAGGCTCTAGATTTTAATCAGAAATAAAAAGAAATGAAAGGGTGAAGAAAAATAAAAGTCAGTAAGGTAAATAATAAAGAAAAATAGTACTAGATTAGCAGGAGAGCTTGTCTAATTCTTGTCCTGACTATTTAAGGATTATGAGGAGACATGCAGCACTTGTGAAAGGTCATGACTTTTTTTTTACTTGACATGACTTTTTTATTTACATTTTTTTTGTTGTAAAAGGCGGTGTTTTCTCACTACAGCAGTTTGTTTGTTTATCTGTTTTTCCTTCCTTCCCACATCTACAGTAAATCTATTAGCTTCTTTAGTCTGATTAAATGAAGTTCCAGTCTGGAGGCAGCTGTCTTACTAGTCACATCCTTTACAGGTCTCTGACTGTCCAGCGAGGGTTTAAAAAAATTTTTATTTAACTTTTTGCCAAGTTCCAATATCATTTGACGTCTAACCCGAACGGACAGGGTGAAGACGGGGACATGTTTGTGAATCTGTGTAACACGCAAGATTGGAAGGAAAACGCCATCATTCGCATACTTGAGCTCATGTGATTGCTCAATGTGGCTGTGATTGACAGGCGATAGAGGGCGGGCCGCTCCTGCTCTCGTGGAATTCCACATATGGTACTGTAGCGATGGTGTCACTGGGATTGGAGCTCACCATGTTGTGAACGACAAGACGACCTCTTACTGTAGCAGTAAAGGAGCAGTGATGACTTTCCCGCTAGCTGGCTAAAGCTATGTTACTGCAGACCTTCAGAATGGGACGGTCTAAGGAGCTGCCTTCTGATTGGAACTGGGGCGGGTGTTTGGATTGTGGGAGGGGCTCGTGAAGGGGCTCGGCGCTCTGGGTCGTCACTTACGGGGCGATGCGGGTGAGCCGAGTCCCCCGTCGGGGTGTGTGTGGCTGGGTTTGGGGTCGGGCATTGGGAGCGGCACCGGCCGTGCCACCAGAGGAGGCGGAGGAAACAGGAAAGAGCCGGACATTTTGCTCTGACCGCTCCCGTTAGGCTGCAGACACACACACACACACACACAGAGTGAGGGATGACTCTCTGTGATACCACACACTCTCTCTTAGCATTTAAACACCCACCCACCCACCCACCCACACACACACACACACACACACACACACACCCTCAGAATGAGCGGATGAGGAACAGAGCGTATGGAAGTGAAAAGAGACAGAGCAGTGTTGTTAGATAATTCAGACTGGAGGACGTGTGTGTGTGAGAGAGAGTATGTGTGAGAGTGTGTGTGTGTGTTACCTGAGCACCGGGCTGGGCCGTGCCGTCCGAGCAGACGAACTGGACGAACTCCTTGAGCGGATCCTGGTGATGGTGGTAGCGGATGGTGGGGTGGGTGAAGTACGGACTGGACTGCTGGATGATGGACGGAGACGGGAAGTGGAGAGCCGAGGCTGAGGCACGTGGACTTCCTGTATGTGTGTGTGTGAGAGAGAGAGAGATAGAGAGAGAGATAGAGAGAGAGAGAGAATACTAATTCAGTGAAATATGTTCAAGACTGTAAAATATGACGATTATAGTAATGAAGATAAACATGTATCGTGTATTTCATACTGTATCGTGTAAATATGTTTGTATTTGTTTTGTTCTCTTTCTTTCTCTTGGTCCATCTATCACTGTCCTCTACTCTTTGTACTCCTTTGCATTCATCCTTTGTATTTGTCATGTTCTCAGTCTTAAACACACATTTTCAATCTCTCTCACACACACACACACACACACAACATAAACATGTTAGTCACTCAGTAATGTTGACTCTCTCTCTCTCTCTCTCTCTCTCTTTCAGTTTACTCTGTATTATGAAACAAACTTTTCCTAATCACATCCACTTCAAACAAGCAGCTCGGGATCCTCGTGACCTTTTCTTAACGAGCTCGCTCCGGTTCCACGCTGCCCTGCGCGGCGGTTAAACGTTCGAGAACTTTGGGAATATTTCTGGGAGGATCTGGGATTTTTCTCTTCTGGGTCACAGTGAGAGAGAGAGAGAGAGAGAGAGAGAGAGAGGGAGCGTGCTCATCCATCGCCCTCTGAGAGCGTGTTCGCGCACGGCGCTACTTTATTAACAGGATTATCACGCCGATTCGAGCGGCTTTGCCTTCGCCAGCACAGAAGGAGAAGATAAGAGTACATTTCCTCCTCCTCCTCCTCGTCTGACAGCGCTCTGCTTTTCATCCTCGCTCGCAGCCTGAATCACAGCATGTCTCGCAGCTAAAAAATTTTTTAGAAGCGACTTCAGGTCGCGCGTTGGTTACGCATTTGGACATGTTAAGAACATTTCTCTATTTCGCTCTCTTCGCCTCCATCCATCTCTGCTTTCTCTTCCAGGATGACTCATCGGGGGAGTCTTAAATAAAATAAAATAAAAAATTTTAAACTGAAAAATTTAATGAGCGTGCTTGGCACTCGAACTACCGCTATACATATCTGAACAGAAAAAAAAAATGGTGCCCACTATGGAGAGAATGGATCTCATTTTGAAGAAAAAAAAAAAAAGCAAGCACTCCCTGAAACGTGTGTGTGTGTGTGTGATGACCAAATCTAAACCAGATGCTCCGGCTTAAGACTCTGATGCGCTGGGAAACAAAGAACAGACACGTTAAGACTCTGCGCTATGACTCAAGCGCTCGGAGGCAATAATCTTCTGGCGGAGGAGTGTCGCTCTGAAACCGCACTGAGAAACGACGGTGGAGTGATGGATGAAGGGGGGAAGCGAGCGAGCGAGCGAGAGAAAAAAATAGAAGAAGAAGAAGCAGGATGGATGGATGGATGGATGGATGATGATGATGATGTGTCCTGAGTCAGGCTCTATAATCTGTTTTAAAAAAAAGTTTTAAATTTGTATAGATATAAAATATAGAAATAAATATATTTATAAATATAAATATATAACCCCGGGTCTCTTTAAAACTCTTTCTCTCGCACTATTTACAAGGAGGTCATTCTTTTTATTTATTTAGTTTTTGTTTGTTTGTTTGTTTGTTTTGTTGTTGTTTTTTTTGGCGTGTCTCACCTGGTCTCACTCCCGCCAGCATGGGCAGTGGGTGGTGTGTGAAGGCCATGCGGGAGGACCTCGTCTGAGCCGACAGGGCGCCGAAATCGAATTTCCCCGACGGCTTCTTTAGAGACCCGGGAGAGGACAGCCCTGCCAGAGACCACATGATCAACAACAACAACAACAAGCAACAAACAACAATAAGCTACACCTCGGGCTAAGGCCGCTCTCTCGCCACTCGGCGCCTGACGCTCGCTGGCGTTTCAATCCTGAGGTTTGAAACCGGATTACAGACGGACAGGAGGGACACAGCAGGATGAAATCTTATAGGTGCCACACTGATGCCTGGCTATCTGTGTATCCCAAAATATACCGCGTGTTCACTCATCTCCTCCTGTCTGATTCAATCGTCAACTTTTCTTTAAAAAGACGATATGTTACCATATAATCTTGTAAACCGATACAAAAGGATTTTTGTTTAAAAGAATAAAAAGAAGTGCTTGTGATCGATTAACGTCCAACCTGCAAATAGGTGAAAGCTTTTAGTACTTTTAAACAGTGTCATAAAATAAAATTGATGACAAAAGATATGAATTATCATATTTGGATCTTATTTAAAATGTTTATAAACAACAGACTAAAGTTTCTATGTATCATACAGCTTATCTTAGCTAAATGGTGTGTGTATATACATCTATTTATAGAACTTTTATTTGATTTAACATTTGTTTGCACTCAGTTTGTATAGTAAATTAATATATTACCTTAGATTGTTGATTTGTAGTTGAATTTTTTCACAATAAAAATATTTACTGTTTTATTGTGTATTGTTGTATTTACTGTATTTATTGTTTTACTGTTGTTTTTGCTTACTTTATACAATGAGGGCGAACTTTTTATTATTGTATATTATTTTATTTGGATTTAATTTTATTTTATTTCATTATTATTGTCTGTTTCTATGTCTGCAGCTATTTTAGGATTGTACAGCACTTTGGTCAACTTACAGTAGTTGTCTTAAATGTGCTTTAAAAATAAATTTGACTTGACTTGATATTTGGACAATACAACATTTTTCTTTTCTTTCCTTAAATCCCACTGCTGCTTCTACCTGTATATCATTAGGAGTAAATTCTGTCTGTTCAGTGGCACTCGGCACTTTTCCTGCTGAAACATCTACAGTATATAACAGATAATCAGGGACGATTCAAACACGGGACTTTACACTGACACTTTATCATCACATGACACTTTAAAATAGTCACTTTATACTGTGGAAAATGATCTCATTGTTGGTTATGTTTTTAAAAAACATTTTTTTAGAATATGTTCCCTCTAGTTTTCTTTCTCTCTTCTTACTTTTTTATTGTAAATTTTTAAAAGCTACTATTACTTATAATTATATTACACTTTACTGAATATGCTATATGTTTTTTAAGATATTACGTATTGTAAATTATGCTTGTTCCCCCTTTACAGTTTCTATATTTGTATAGAAAAATATTCCATATTTGTACAGCCAAGCCGTCTATATTTTGTACTAAGTTTTTAAAAAATATTTAAAATATTTTATATTTTGTTCTCACCTATATTTCTACTGCTAAAGTTTTTCTATATATTTTATTCTTATTTTACATCATAATTTTTTCTTGTTGATAATCTTGTTTTTTAAGGTCATTTCACTGCATTTCGTACTGGGTATGACTGTGTACGTGACAAATAAAATTTGAATTTCTACTGTCATTCATTCTTGATAGAAGTAAACAAAGTAAAAATTTCACTAGTGCATATGACAATAAAACTCTTGAATTTTGAATCTTCAAGTGTAAAAGCATTTCAAAGTCAACAAAAAATTGTGATTTTATTATCTATAATAGTATTAATAATAAAAGGAAGAAAAAGAAGAGGAGGAGGAGGAGGAAGAAAAAGAAGAAGAAGCTTTTTAAATGTAAATAATGTATAAAAGAAGACGACTACACACACACCACTAGCAACACTATCAACAGTGTAACTCTGAAGTGATGTACTTCATGTGAAGGAGATGTGCTTGTCGAATAATGGTAGGTTTATTCTCAAAATAGAATAAAAAAGAAAAAAAAAACAACAAACAAAAATGAAAGAAAGCGATGCGACAGGCGACACGTCCTGGCGTCTCCTGGACTATTACGCTAGCGGACATACGAGGCTGCTCGCTCTAACAGAGTGTCAAACAGCTGCTCCACTACATCTCCCAGCCCAGGATGATGGAGAGATGGGAGAAAGATGAAAGGATGGATTATATGCATGTGTGTGTGTGTGTGTTTGTGATTATATATGTGTGTGTGTGTGTGTGTGTGTGTGGGTGTGTGGATGTTGGGGAGAGGG
>JAQMYL010000010.1:6175222-6182722 GCA_030014365.1 Clarias pachynema | reverse complement strand
GTAGAGTATAAACCTTGATTCTGTTCAGAATGAAATGAAATGGCAAACAAATGGTTTCTAAGTTTTGTTTAAGCTTCGAGTCCTCTAGAATGTGACATGTGTCGAATCTCAGACACGGTAGATTTGATCCAATTTGAAACACTTTGGTTTGTTTGTTCTTCTGCGACCCCTCTCTGCTCACAGCACATTCTCTTCTGGTTTGCTCATAAACGACTGAACCCCATACAGACTGGACCGTCTAGAGTAACTGATGAAAAAACCGGTTTCGCTCTCTGCACGGCTTTTTAGGAAAATACGGCCAAATGCGAGTTTTACTGAGAGCGCTATCCACCCTCTTCCACATCACATACCTGATCTCACTGACACCCACAACTGCTTGATCCTGGAAGGAATTTTAGGTTGTCAACAGTGTGGACACTGTCGATATTAGGTTGATTTTTTAACCTTGGAATTATTTTAATACAATTCACGGTTTAATGGCATTTATTGACTGAAATATATCATTGAAACGCTCAGGGATTTATCTTTTCAGCAACTAAACCGATGGGGATTCAAACCCAGGCCATGGTGATGAGAGTGCTGAATGCTCGCCCCTGGTCCACCAGGGAACCTTCTGCTGAGACTAGGAGGCTCTTCCAAATCAAATAACGCTAGAAAACTACACTTTACCAAACCATCAAATATGCAACGGAAAACAAAACTAACTTCTGAATTTTTTTTTTTTGTAAAATCGGTTTTCAGTTTTGGACATGAATCCTTGTAAATTCTGTTATTAATGGTTTTAATTCTGCTGTATTTGCCACCTGTGTCCATTCATTCATCAATCCATTCAACGCTACCGAATCTTGTCCCGATGCTGTGTTATGACTGGAGGACAACTTAATTACGACAATATGATGATGTCATACGATGTTGGGGTTGTGACTGAGAAAGGCGAGATACAGCATGCCACGCCCGTCCACTTTGCTCTCTCTTAGACTCGCATCATTTGGATTCGATCACGTGACCCGGGTGCTTTTCTTGCCTGCTTAACATACGGTATGTCTCTGTGCTGATGTTTAAAAAAACTGATTCTTACTAAATTCTCATGTAATAGTCCGTGAAGAAGAAGAAGGAGGTGAGAGCCTAATGAGACTGTTTACGACTGCACCGCTCTCCAAAAAAAAAAACACCCGAGCGACTTCCTCTTTTATTCTCCTCGTCTCTCTCAATCGCTGTTATTTTCACACTCAGCATCTCTCCATCTGATTTCACTTATCTGTCTGGAGGCAGAGTGACAGACTAATAATCACCCTTTCCTGTAATTATCCCTTCTTCCTGTCCTTCCTTCTCTGCCTCTCTCCGTTCTGTTTCCTATGGTTTATATTCATTTCAGAGTTCCTCCTCTGCGTGTGAGACTGTGCAGATGTCGGCGGCGTGCGGACCGCACACCTCCGCAAAAATGCCAGAGTGGAAAGGCGTGAGAGCTCCTCTAAGAGTCAAAATAAAAAGACAGAAAGAAAGAAACAGAAAGAAAGAAGGAAAGAAAGAAAGAAAGAAAGAAAGAGAAAGGAAGTA
Organism: Clarias pachynema; assembly: GCA_030014365.1. NCBI lineage: Eukaryota > Metazoa > Chordata > Actinopteri > Siluriformes > Clariidae > Clarias > Clarias pachynema. The sequence goes on along the minus strand of JAQMYL010000010.1, from coordinate 6,181,165 downwards.
GAAACAAATAATAAAAGAAAGAAAACATAAAAGAGAAAGAAAGAGAAATATAGAAAAATAAAGGAAGAAGAAAAGAAAGAAAGAGAAGGAAAGAAAAACAAAGAGAGATAAAGAAAAAGAATGAAAGAAAGAAAGAAGAGAACAGAGTAGAGATGAGACAAAAAGAGAAAACAGGAGAAAAGGTGAGATGAGTAGAGAAAAGAAAGAAAAAGGAAGAAAAAGAAAAAGAGAAAGAAAGAAACAGAAAAAAACAGAAGGAAAAAGAAAGAAAGAAACAAAGAAAAAGAAAACAAGAAAAAAAGAAATGGAAAGAAAAAATTAAAGAGAAAGAAAAAGAAAGAACTAAAGAAGAGAAAGAGAGAAAGAAACAGAAAGAAAAAGAAAAACAAGAAATGAAAAAGGAAAGAAGGAAAAGGAAAGTATAAAGAAAGAATGAAAGAAAGAATTAAAAAAGCGAAAGAAAGAAAGAAAGAGAAAGAAAAAAGAAGGAAGGAAAGAAAGCAACTGGACTGACACACTGCAGTATTACTTAATAAGCGACCGGGTCTTTTCAGAGCTTGTCTGCTTCTGCGATCAGGTCCGATCCTACAGGTCCACCGAGACCTCATTTATAACAGCTCTGTCTCTATTCTGTCTATCGCTCTCTTTCCTTTCGCTCCGAGTTTCATGGCTCCCTTGTTAGCCGCCGCTGTGCACTCTGGGAAAGCGCAGGACAGGAAGGCATTCTTCTTGGATATGCGTCCCACAGGAGCCGTAACGGAGATATCGAAAAGAATTAGCAGAGAGAAAAATAAGGTAATTTGCCGGATAAGAGGAATTGCAGATGGTGTTGCGGATATTTGGCGTGAATGAGGGGTTTGAGGAATCTGGCTCCGGCGGCGTGCGCTATCTTAAACAGACGTGTTTATGTTTCTCACCCGACGTGATGGAGTGTTTACACGTACAAAAGACGTCACAGAGTGCGTGTGTGTGAAGCTTGTTATACCTTATTGTGCTGTTTTATGAATCAGTTTTTATCCCCATTGCTCTACTACAAAGCTGAAACTTCTGACACACACACACACACACACACACACAGCCTTGACCCTGTAGGGAGAGAGAGAGAGCGCTCCAATAGCAGAGCGTCTTTATTTAAAGCGGAGTGATTACATGAGCGTGGGAGTGGGAGAACAGGCGAACAGGAGAGGAGAGGCGATAAACTGAAGCAGGAAGAGAAAAGCGAAAGGGAGGAGACAGACGCCTTTCTCGACACACCATCCTTGGGAACAGACGACAACAAACAAAAAGAGTGAGAGCGTGAGTCTGAGGAAGAGTGAAGAAAAATAATCTTTGGCTTTGAGATAAGCGAGGCTTTGAGCACCGCGGCACCAGATAAGGCCGCTCTCACTGCGCTCGTCTGTTTGAGGAAGTGATTCATTCTCGGCTTTCTCTCGGGGGTTTGTTTTGTTTTTCTTTTTTTTATCCTCACTTCACTTTCTTACGGGAAAGACGTCTGTGTTTGCGCGGGCTCTCCGCTATCACCTCCGATTCAACACGCACAATGAGTGCTCTATTTAATACAAAGAGTGCAGGACAGACAGGGATGAAAAGGAGAGAGGAGATGAAGGATGAGTGTGAGGGAACTGGAGAAGAGAAGAGACAAAATAGTAAAGAGAAATCAAAAAAAGATAAATAAATTGAACAAAAGACAAAAAGAGAAGAGAAAGAAAAAATGAGAATAGACAAAAGACAAAAGATGAAATGAAAAAAGAAAACTGGAGAAGAGTCGAGACTAAAAAAGAAAACAGGAGAAGAGATGAAATGAGAAGAGAAAAAAGGAGAGATGAGATGAGAAAACAGGAGAAAAAATTTGATGAGAAGGGAAAAGAGGAGAAGCAATGAGATGAGAAAAGAGGAGAAAAGGAGAAGAGATGAGAAGAGAAAACAGGAGAAAAAATTAGATGAGAAGAGAAAGAAGGAGAAGCAATGAGATGAGAAAAGAAAAAAAACAGGAGAATAGATGAAATGAGAAGAGACAAACGACAAAACAGAAAGCAATAAGAAGAAGGAGAAAAGAGATGAGAAATGTGAAGAATAAAAGTTACGAAAATGAAAAGGAGTCGAGAAAAACAAAAAGACTGAAAAGAAAAGAAATGAAATGAGAAAAGAAAACAGAAGAAGAGTTGAAAGAGGAGAGGAGAAAAGAGGAAAAAAAGTTGGGTAAAGAAGAAAAAAGTGGAGGAGAGATAAGACGAGAAGACAAAACAGAAGAAAGATGAGATGAGAAAACAGAAAAAAATGTAAACAAAAAGAGAAGAGAAAAAAGCAGGAGAAGAGAGAGAAAGAAATTAGATGAGAAAACAGGAAAAGAGATGAGAAGAAAAGAGAATGCAAAAGGAGAGGAGTAAAGAAGAGAAAACAAAAGGAAAGAAATGAGAAAAAAGGGCCAAGAAAAGCAAAAAAGAAAAGAGAATATGGAAGAAAACACACACACACACACACACACACACACAGGCAGATAAGATTGTGCATCGTAATGTAACTGTATCTAGGTTGTGGCATTTACTAATTGCAGGGCAGTCCATGGGTGCTTACCGGTCTAGCTGATGTAAATCAATCTCTTTCTATCTTTTTTTCTGTCTCTCTCTCTCTCTTTCTATCTTTCTCTCTCACTCTCTCTCTCTCTCTCTCTCTCTCTCTCACTGTCTCTCTCTCTCTCGTTCTCTGTTTTCAGGCCAGTAAAAGAGCAGCCATTGTTCAAGGCTGTATCCTCAATGACCTGCTCATGGGTCTGTATGTGCACGTGTGTGTGACTGTGTGTGTGTGTGTGTGTGTGTGTGTGTAATCCGCTTCCTTTTAGGCTATTTGATGGCAGACACATAAACCCTCTTGGTGTCACACTAGCCTGATTTTGTGGCCGTGTGTGTGTGTTTGTGTACATGTGTGTGGTCATGCTCGGTTTATGTTATTGTGGAGGAAATGTCTAGTGTGGGTTCAGCTTCTTAAACCTGTGGTCACACACACACACACACACACACACACACACACACACACACACTGTGATAAGTGAACCCTGATGCAATGTAGTTTATGAATGACATGTTTCACCTACATTCACACTATTAGAGATGCTTGTGGGTAAAGTGAGCGCTACTCCAGGGTCTTGTGATTGTGTACCATCCCTCCACCCATTAAACATTCCATCCAACTATACATCCCTCCATCCATCTCTCCTTCATTCATCCATCTATCCATTCCTTCATCCATCCATCCCTTCATTCCTTAATCCATCAATCCATCCACTAATCCAACTATCCATCCATCCATCCCTCCATCCATCTCTCCTTCATTCGTCCATCCATCCATCCCTTCATCCATCCATCCATGCCTTAATCATCTATCCATCCCTCCATCCATCCCTTAATCCATCTATCCATCCCTCCATCCATCCATCCCTTAATCCATCTATCCATCCATCCCTTAATCCATCTATCCATCCCTCCCTCCATCCATCCCTTAATCCATCTATCCATCCCTTCATCCACTAATCCAACTATCCATCTATCATCCCTCCATCCATCTGTCCTTCATTCATCCATCTATCCATCCCTTCATCCATCCATCCCTTCATGCCTTAATCCATCCATCCATCCCTCCATCCATCTCTCCTTCATTCATCCATCTATCCATCCCTTCATCCATCCATCCATCCCTTAATCCATCTATCCATCCCTCCATCCATCCATCACTTAATCCATCGCTTCATCTACTAATCCAACTATCCATCTATCATCCCTCCATCCATCTCTCCTTCATTCATCCATCTATCCATCCCTTCATCCATCCATCCAACTATCCATCTATCCATCCCTCCATCCATCCATCCATCCATGCCTTAATCCATCCCTCCATCCATCCATCCAACTATCCATCTATCCATCCCTTCACCCCATGTCCATCCCTTCATCCATCTATCCATCCCTCTATCACTGCATCCATAGAAACCAAAACACACAAATTAATTAAATATATGACGCATCTGTATGGTGGTTATGTACACCTTGTGTAAACTTTCACCAGAGGCACCATCTATCACCACTACACCATCCTGAGCCGCCTTCTTCTTCTTCTCCCTCTTCTTCATCACTTTGAAACCATTGTTACAAGATGACAGGACAAATCTTCTTCTCTATACTTTTTTTTTTTTAATCATATTTTGAGATGCCTTACAACTGAGTATGTTTTCTGAAGAGTTTCCTGTCAGCTTCAACCAACCAGTTTGGACTTTCTCCTATAAACTTGTCTTTAAAGGTCCCATATTTTGAAAAAGTTACCAGCGGTCTCGAATGCCCCTCATACTGTATAAAGCTTTTCTTATACCTTAAAATCTTCTCCTCCAACTGCACTGTTTCCGGTCACACAGAGAATCACATCAGCTCTGAGCAACAAGCCAGGGGAGGGGCCTCTTCTTATATGAGGTCACATTTGGGGGAAAAAAATCTAGTTGTGTTTCTTTATACCTCATCCAATAGAATCCAAAAAGCTGATGGAAAAAAAGTACAAAATGCAGGGAATGTTTTCTTTTACAGTATGAGCCAAAATATACAGTACTGAAATAAACAGTATTACTGTACCTTGTTGTCATCTTTGAGTTTATTTCTCCTTAAAGCAACTCACACACACACACACACACACACACACACACACACACACTATCAGTATGTTGATTTACCACGGTATGCGTAATGTAAGTGTCTGATGTGCCGACTTGCTGTAGATGATGTTCATATCGTTCACGCAGATTCTCCACCGGAAACGAATTCCACTAACAAAGGTCGCTGCTGCAGACTCCTGCAAAAGGAGACGATTTGCTCACGTGATGCAGGAACGGTTCTTGAACCCGCTCTCCTTTAACATTCCCCACAAGTAGGCATCAGGTGGAGTAAGATCAGGGGAATGGGACGAGGATGGGAAGGAATTGTACTGCCACCTTTTTAAAACTCGTCCCCTAAACTATACTGTATGAAACCTTCAAGAGATCCATTTCCAACAACAAATGTACAACAACACAACGTCCTTTTTCACTGCCGGGAACACGTGTGTCTGGAGCTCTGCCGTGTCAACAAACGCACATGCGTGTCCGAGATGCTTGAATTCCAGTGGATTGCTGTATATTTTGGAGCATACAGTACCGTAATAGAAATCGTGACTCTTCCACTATATTTACGATTGAGGAGACGTAAAAGATCTGAGATTTTCTCCGTTCGCGTTTTGTGATTTATAGAGATTAGGACTCACATAGAGGATATCTGATGACTAATTACGGCTCCAGTTCTGAGACCTCGCTGTATGAACACCGCCTGACAAAAAAAATTTAAAAAGGAGGAAAAAAAACAAGTACAGTAGGAGAGAAATGGAGGAAGGGAGAGTTTCATGGCATTCCTTTACCTAAAATGCTCTCTGACCATCTCTCTCCCTCTCTCTCTCTCTCTCTCTCTCTCTCAGTGGGTGTATATTTTTGCAGTTTGAAGGAGAAAAATGAAAGCATCTGTCTGACGCCAGTGATCTGCCAGACCACAGAATTCTCCCAACACTCCCAAATCTCACACTCTTTCATTTCCCTTCATTTATCACCCATGATACACACACACACACACACACACTCATAGATCTGTCCAGAAGCAAAGACCAAAACTGCTTCTTTCCCATACGCCTCTTCTTCTTCTTCTTCTCTCTCTCTCTTTTTCTCTCTCGTACACAAACCCCCACTCTCTCTGTCTGAAATGGTCTTAGTGTGTAGTAGTCTAACATAACAACTCAAAAAAAATTTTCATCAGTTTAACCTAAATGCTGCTCTAACTCAGTTTAATTTGAACAGACAGCATATACACACACACACACACACACACACACACACACACACACACACACACACACACACACACACATACACACACACACACA
>JAQMYL010000010.1:6156453-6173403 GCA_030014365.1 Clarias pachynema | reverse complement strand
TCCAGTATAATCGGTCCGCCGAAACTCATCCAGTGAGAAACGTTCCGCGGTGCAAAAATAAGTGCGATTAAAATGCGGTAAAAAAATTTAACGTCCGTAGTGTCCGTTACTTTTTTTTATTCAAATCTTTCAGTGATCTTAACTGTCGTTCAGATGAAACATGGCTGATTTAGATTTCACATGAAAAGACATAATCCTAAAAAGTGTATTATTATACAGTAAAATGCTAAATTGTTAAGATATTGCAGCATAAATTTGACATGGTTACAGACACTACGAGACAGTCATATGCTGAAAATAAAAAAATCATAAAAAATCACCTCTCCAAAGCGGCTGAAGTGCAACTTGAAATTTTTAGGGAAGCGAGATTGGTCACTTTCATGTTGAATAAACTTCAGAAGTAGCTTCCTTGGCCACACACATTTTCTGTATTATGTGTATAAAAAATTAAATAAATAAAATAATAATAATAATAATAATAATAGCATCAATACTGTGTTTGGTTGGCCAAGTCAGAGTCATAGATATTGTTTAAATATTTAATATATTTTGATTGATCTAAAGCTGACACTTGTATTGGAGTAAAGGATTCGACAGTGACACGTTTAACCACAGGGCCACCCCTGCCTAACAGGTGTATACTGATATATACTGTAATTAATTTCAATGTGAAGAATGCTACTGCTGATTGAGGGTTTAAGAGACGAGACGGCTTTATTATTAGAGGTTTTTTTTTTTTTTTTTTTTACAAGTTAATCATATGCAACGTTATCAGCTAACTATGTTTATGCTAATGCTATCATGTTATGTGCTGCTGAGACAAACACAGCACTTGTAGCTAGCTAGCAAAAAGGCAGTGTGACAGGCTGCTTGTTAGAAATGTAGCGTCTATTAGTCGAGAGTGAGTGTGGATAAAAATAAACGATGTTAAATGATGCAGTCAGTCAGAACAATGTCACATAAAATACGGGGAAAAAATCTGGAGTCGAGGACTAAATGGAGAACAGGTTCTGTATAACAATGTGTGACCACCGGCGAGCAGTCTCTCTCTCACACACACACACACACACACACACACAGCTGCCATGCCTCACAGTTTTTGTAACCTTTTGCATACTGCGGTTAAGCTTGAGGGAAAAGCTTGACCTTGTGCTGCTCCCCCACACACACAGCTTTTTTAACCTCTGACCCCTGGCACGTGTCAGCCCTTTCATCAACAAACACACACGCACACAGACACACACACCACATACACACCGAGAAAGAAAGAGAGAGAGAGAGAGAGAGAGAGAGAGAGAATCTAACACTTTAAATATCTAAATATCAAATAAAATATATATAAAAAAAAAAAAAAGTAGTATAATCTATCTCTACACTGTACATACAGTATAATAAAAGGGTAAAGTGGGCGTGTCTGTACATTGAAGATATATGCGAAAAAAATACTGTGGGGACGTAAAATGAGTAATAAGACAGATCAAGATGTTTTTTGTAATTTTCGTCTGTCTGTTTGTTTGTGCACACATCATGCAACTACTGAACACATTTTAATGGGGTTTTCACAGGTGTATTTGTGCTCAGGTTACATATACAGCAGGCTTTGCTTCTTCGCAATCAGCCCATGGAAAGAGAAGCTACTGTATGTTACTTTGAAATTTAAAAATCATTAGTTCATCTCAAAATTCAACAGATGGCGCTGTGCATTTTTAAGTGAGTGTGCGATTGAAATACATGTAATAAACGCGTGAATCTCAGACCTTCATTCCACATACTTCGCGGAAACACATAAAAATTTTAGTTCAACAGATGGCATTGTACATTTTTTAATACGTGCTTTTGTCGCGAGCACATCTAGTTATACAATACAAAAAATCTCATTATATTGATGCATTAATGCCGTAAAAAGCATTTTTTAAACAAATCTGTGATGCGTTTGTATTTCCATTATTCCTGCTGCTGTAAATTTATTACACACACACTGTTCACAAGCGTGCACTTCTAATGATGCGTCCATGCAGAAAAAAACCCGTGCCGTACACCAGCACAAAAATGTGTATTTAAAAAATGTCAATTAAAATAACTAACATATAAAACATGCTGCGCTGTTAGACCGGCCGCGTGCCTCTCATACCGCTAGCTAATTATAATCTCGTACAATCGCAGGTTAACTCTTTTGTTTGTCACGATGTACAAGGTTTTTTTTTGTTTTTTTGTTGTTGCTGCTCAAATGGCAGACGTAACCAGTTGTTTCAGCTCAATAGCAATAAGTTTTCCGTAGCCGGGTTTCTGTGTCTGTTCACACACATACAGTATAATAGCCATGGACTGTACGGGCCAAAAGAATACACAAAAAAGAGAAAGCTCAGCAGTTTTTTGTCGTGCTCATGGGGCTCTTTCTAAAGTCTTCTGGACACTGGAAATGCGACATACTGTATGTACTGCACTGTAGCTAAACCCCTCTTGTGGCCTCTGTGCTTTTGTTTGGTCAGGACTTTTTTTTTTTTTACAATAGAAGTGGGAGTGGAGGGAGGGGGGGCGGGGTGTATGCGGTATGCACTCTTTGGGTTTGGTCAGGTATAAATGGCAGAGGTTAAACAGTGTCAGTTCACATCATCATCATCACCATGGGCAGAGTAAGCAAGCAAACGTGGTTTCTACAGATATGAAGATTTTAAAAGTATTGATTCTGTCCTGCGAGTTAAATCTGTGAGTTTTATTTTTTCGGTCTATCTACAGGTGATCTTCTACGAGGACAGGAACTTCCAGGGCCGCTCCTACGAGTGCAGCGGCGACTGCTCGGACATGTCCACCTACCTGAGCCGCTGCCACTCGTGCAGGGTGGAGAGCGGCTGCTGGATGGTGTACGATCATCCCAACTACATGGGGAACCAGTACTTCATGAGAAGAGGAGGCGAGTACGCCGACTACATGAGCATGTGGGGCTGGGGCGACAACTGCATCAGGTCCTGTCGCATGATCCCCGTGGTAAGATAAATACGGTATACCTGTGGCTGTACAGTTAGAGATCTCTGTGGTGTGTATCAGCGAAAAGATAATAAACTACTCCCGTTACAGTACAGAGGAGATTACAGGATGAGGCTCTACGAGAAGGATAACTTCATGGGTCAGATGATGGAGGTGATGGATGACTGCGATTCCTTCGTGGATCGCTACCGCTGGTCCGGCGGCTGCATGTCCTGCCACGTCATGGACGGACACTGGCTCATGTACGAACATCCTCAGTACAGAGGCAGGATGTGGTACTTCGGCCCCGGGGAGTACCGCAGCTTCAGGGACTACGGGGGCATGAGGTTCATGAGCATGAGGCGCATCATGGACTCCTGGTATTAAAGCTTGAAAAAAAAAAACGTGGATGGATTTTTAAATAAAAACGACAGCTCTGAACCCTACCTGTAATTGTTTGGCTTGTTTTATAATCTATTACTACACATTAAGTCATGCTGCCTTAAAAAGTAGAAACTGGTTTAAATTACAACAACAACAACAAAAGCTGATCAAAAAACTAACATACTTATCAAAATATTTCTGACGACTTTTGGGCTAACGGGACTCCAGGTGTCCAACAGAACAGCATGACAAACCCACTGGAGGACACAGCTGAGACACACACACACACACACACACACACACACACACACACACACACACACACACTCCCAGGAGCCAAAGCACTCTAATTACCAGCAGCTGACCATCACACTCACACACTCACACACACAACCCCGACACACGTCCGGTCCGCTCTCCATCTTCTTTTCACTTAGCTATCAGTTTATTTATGTGGTTTTAAAGTTAAAATTAAACTGCTTGTGTAAGAGCCACAGGGTGCAACATGAAAGATTTCACAGCGAGGGAAAAAAAGAGAAAAAGGACAACCTGAAAGCAGCTGGAACAACAAGAGGCAATAAGTGTTGCACTGCAGCACAATCTCACATCCTTTACTTCACACAAAGCCCTTAGACTAATCAGAATTCTTTGAGAACAGTCAGATGAAAAAAAAAAAAAAAAAAAAAAGGCTAATCTTTGGCGATATTGCAGGCCGGCATCATGGCGGGACTAAGAGTTGCGTGTGTGAGCCTAAAAAAAAACCACCACAAACTTTAAGTTATAAAGTTTATAATGAGGAGATTCACGTCGTGCTTGTTTTGCATCTTTACTTTCCTTTTCTGTTCTTTTAAAGTAAGAGATGTGCCTGGGTTGACTCTATAGATTTCACATAGCAATAAAGCAATAAATCAATATCGTATCATATCCTTGCTGTATTTTACAACACTCACTATATATCCAGATCTCCTTTTTTTTTTTTTTAGAAATATACACAGCCTATATGATAACAGGCAGACAGAAAGTTAAGCAATAATAGCTTTCCTGATCGCAGGCAAGAAAGTGTGAATGTCTCTAAAATCTACAGAATTCTACAGTAAGTTGACACTGTTTTCTCCATCGTAGCACCAGCTTAAAAAAAACAACTACAACAAAACACCAAGACGAGAGAACAATATTGCTCTATGTGAATGCGTCAAGATAGATATTTTTTAATTAGCAAATTTAGACATGACACGTTTTATTAATCTTGACCCGATGTTACACCAGAGAGAGAAACACAGGACTAGTTTCCCTTTTTTGTTGCTGTACTCTTTTTAGATGATTTGTACTTTATACAACTGTACAATCTCAAAAGTTTGGGGTCACTTGCAAATTTCTTTGTTTTTGTTTAGTGATTTATTTTCTACATTCTACAGCAATACTGAGGATTTCAAAACTTGGAAATAACATATATGGAATTAGATAATTATGTAACAACAACAACAACAGTCAGTTGTTATTTTAGGAGGAGGAGGTCAGTCTTTCTGGTACAGTTCTTTCAAGAACAGTATTGCATCAGATTAAAACCCATTAAGCACCATGATGAAACTGTCTCTCATGGAAAGCAAGACCAAGACGTACCTCTGCTGCAGTTAGAGTAACCAGCCTCAGAAATCACCAATTAACAAACAGCACCTCAGATTAGAGCCGTTATGAAGGATTTACAGAGCAGAAGAAGCAGATATACATCTCAATATCAACTGTTCAAAGATGATTATTGTGTATTTTGGATAAACACCTTCAGTATTGTTTTACAGTGTAGAAAGAAATTAAAATAGGGAACGACCATGGAGTTAAAAAGTGATACCAAACTTTTAAGTGGTATGGTAAGTACATTTACTGTACAAGTACAATAATAATAAATTAAAAAAACAGACCTATGACTCATTCCATTTTCATTTTGATCTACAAATTATTCTTCAGAAATCTCAAACTCATTAAAAATTAAGTATTTTAATTTCTCTTTTTACTTATTAGTGATTTGTGTTGAAGTGAAGTGATGAACAGCGCACATTTTAAAGTTCAGGTGGTATGAAATGGGAGTTAATGGTAGGGGGTTGCGTTCTCGACTGGTGCTAACGCAAATGCAATTTTGGACTGATGTAGTTATGGAAAAGAAACATCATTGCACTGAAAGAATTTAATGCCACATCACACTGATTTCTGGCAAGGGAAATATGAACCGGATAAAAAGGAAGAGATTTGGCTCCGGCCCAACCACATTAGCAAGACTCTGGCGTTATAGCACTAAATTATACTTGTGCAGCAACTTTTGTTAGTGTCATATTAAATATCGTTTTTTTTTTTTTTTTTCCTGAGCCAAGTGTACACAAATCACTTTCAGCATTGCTTTTGCTTTCAGTAAATTTGGGCCACGAGAGTTAAAAACAATTTACAACATTTATTAAATGAAAACTCCCGCAGGGCCGAGCAGCTTTCTGTATTCTAAACAGCTTCTTGTGGTTGAGCATTAGATCTCCTTTTCGTCTTTCTCTCTTTCTCTTTTGCTTTCTTGCACACACACACACACACACACAGTGAATGAGAGGACAGTACTACCTGCTTTGATCAGGTAATATCTTTCTCAGCTGTGTAGTCTTCTTATTCCTCTCATATGACAGGGATGGAAAATCGGATTCATGGCAAACAGGCCGGGAAAACCAATCATTGATACTGACACACACACACACAACTCTCTTTCTGTCTCTCTCTTTCTCTTTCCATCACTTTTTACCTGTCCACGGCTTCACAACTTATTCTCTGAAGAATAAATTACTAACAAATGTGCTTTCTGTGCTCTACTTTCTCTTTGGCCTTAAAATTATCGATACACGATGAAGCTATTTCTGGGCAGCACAGTTTTTATTCCTTTACCTTTTTCATGTTTTCTAATTTCTTAGATTTATATGGTTCTAAATTTTGGTTTCTGGATATATGAACAATTATTCCACACACACATTTTTTTTTTAAAGATGACATGACAAAGAAACACACTTATAATGTTTCCCTGCACCCTACAAAGTAACTCTTCAGCTACTCTAATCTATTCTGAGTTTTGCCTGGAACTTTGTCTAGTTTCCACATACTATCATATCAAAAGCCTGAGGAAGTTGAAAGTTCAGTATACCAGTGTTTTATAGATAGTGGAAAATATCTATATAAACACTCAGAAGTAAAAATGTCAGCATTGAAGGCACGTTCGGTAGATGTAGGCTTTGACAGGTCCTCAACCTCAACTACATCACTACATGTTGGTGTCACAGTGGTGGAGTGGTTCGCACTGTGGCCTCACACCACCAGGGCAAGGGTTTGAGTCCTGCCTCGGGTCTGTGTGCATGGAGTTTGCATTCCTTGCTTGGCAGGTTTCCTCCCACAATCCAATGACATGCAGGGTAGGTTAATTCAGTACTTCATCTTCTACGCCGCTTAGGCCTGGAGCCTATCCCCGGAGACTTAAGGCAGGGGGTGGGATACACCCAAACACACACATTACAGGCAGTTTGGGAACACTAAAAGTCTTTGGTCTGTGGGGGGAAACCGGAGTACCAGGAGGAAACCCATCAAGAACAGGGAGAACCTGCAAACTCCATGCACACTGACCTGGGAATCGGGAATGAAACCCCTAACCCTGGAGGTGCGAGGCTACAGTGCTGACCATTACGCAGAGTGTGTATTATTGTGTGCCCTGCAATGGACTGGTACCTCATCCATGGTGTACCCCGTCTAGTACCTCACTTACAGAAAAAGTGGTATAATCAAGAGAGTTCAGTGTTGTTGTTATTGTATGCATTTTGTATGTGATATTTTGTAACTAATTTTCTCTACTACTCCTAGGTTTCTTGCGCACCATGCGGAAGGCCTGGGTTCGATTCCCAGCTAGTGCCCAAACCCCAGCCAGTGGATGCAATGCTGGTCCCAGGCCCGGATAAAATGGGAGGGTTACATCAGGAAGGGCATCTGGTATTAAAAAAATTAAAAACCTGCGCCAAGTTGTTGTGTGGATCGGATGGTCCGACCGAAAGTCCAACAATTCCCTTCTACCCCTACTGCTATTCCACAAGGTCTTTGCAAGAGGCACTCAGCAACTTGAAAGGAACCTATCATGAAAAAAGCATATTTTATGAAGAGGAGTGCAATGAAGTATGAGAAAACTGGGAGTATTTTAGCTGGAGCATTAGCAGACACACTTTAGGGGAGTATTACGGCATGTGTTAAACTTGGTGAAGAAAGAGTAAAATATGGGACCTTTAATCTCCCCTTACTGAGGCGCTGGGTTGCTGATCAGAGGGATAGAGGTTTGAGACTGTCATCGACCGTCTGCAACTGTTAGGCAAGGCCCTTAAAATTAACCTATGTCCATAGTATAAATAAACCCCCCAGCCCAGTCAGTGCCAGTCTGAAGCCTGGAGAAATTGGTGGGTGAAGTCTGTGCAGGTAGAATGATCCGATGTGGCGACCCTTAAATAAACTACAGATTATCAGCACAAGCCCTCTATCTGGCTAATTCACTGGCTTGCAGATTGATCCGTAAGTGACACACAATGAAAGCAGCCGGTATGAACGCTAATGTGAATTCCGCTCCATACCAGGGATTTCCTCTGCCATGTTAATGACATCATTCAAACGACTTCATCCTTCACATCAGCACTGTAATAATTCCCTCATCAAACTGATTCACTGTCAGAAATTTTGCTTCCGGTTAATTTAAAAGAGTGCACATGCGGTGAAAGATACTGATCACAACAGCAACAACAACAAAAAAAAGACCTCCCTAAAAACGAGGCAGTCAAGGACCTGATGTGTGTGTCTCGTGTGTGTGTGTGTACTGTATGTGTGTGTCTGCTGTGCGAAGTGTTTGTGTTGGCAACCTTTCAGCATTCCACATTCCAGTGTGATATTCTGCACTGTGACCTCAAAAAAACTCAGTGTATCTCTCTCTCTCTCTCACACACACACACACACACACACACACACACACAGAGAGTTCTCTCTTCCTCCCTCTTTCCTCGGCTTTACCTCTCTAACACTCGCTCTGTCCGTCTCGCACTCGTTTTTCACATTTCCCTAGCTCGATCCTACCCTTCCCTCCCTCGCCCTTTCTCTTCTCCCGTTTCTGCGCGTCTCGCTTTCACACCGTCTCTTCAAGCTGCGACTTGTCAATATTCGGGCGGCTGATTTATGTTCGGCCTGTTTCCTCGTAATAATGCCGCAAACACAAATTAAGGCTCGGCTGAATCCAATTCAACTAAATTCGATTGCAGCCAGTTAAGAGCAGGGACGGCTTAGCGCTGGATGGAGGATGTGGTCCGGGCCTGCTGCTCGTGCTGAATCCGGTCCAAGGCAGCCTGAGGCTCTGACTTTCACCAAAAGCATGATGTTGTTAGTGACTTTCAAGGATGTGGCCTTTTCAGGCTTACGGCATTTCACAGGAGTTTGACGAGCCAACATAAACCCTAGCAATTCAGCTAAAATACTCCTCTGTTTCTTTGCTTAAAAACACGCTGCACTTCTGGTCCGCTGCTCATCCTTCATCAGTTCGCTTCTGATTTGTAACAACCTTTAATGGTGAAGTTTCTGCCGTCGTAGATTATTAGCTGGAATTTGGTTACATTTTTGTGACTTTGTTGTGAAATTTGTTGTGAATTTCGTGTTAAATCTGTTTAGGAAAACTGTCGTGGTTTAATTTTTTTTGTTTGTTTTACAAATTTATTGTAAAATTGTAAAATTTGTTATGAATCTGTTATGAAATTTGTTGTGAGGTTTGTGTGAATTTGTTGTAATATGTCTTCTGTATTCATTCACTGGAAAAGTTGCTGAAACAATTTGTTGTTAAATTTGTAACATTTGTTTTTAATTCATTGCGGATTTGCTGTAAATACAGTATTTGTTGCAAAAAAAAAATGTGGAACTTGTGGTGAACTTATTGTGAACTTTGTCATCGAATTTGTTAAAATTGTTTCTCATTTGTTGTAAATTTGCTGTGAATTGGTTGTGAAATTACTGTAGTTTTGTGAAATTACTGTAGTTTTGTGAAATTACTGTAGTTTTGTGAAATTACTGTAGTTTTGTGAAATTGTAGTGAGTTTTGGACAGACTTTGGACGGAATGTGAAAATGGAATTTGGATGAAATGTTTTGGGCTGTGCGATCTACAAAACATTCTCTATCGTTGTACTGACCCTGTGACCCCACAGTAGTCTTTTGATTTGTCCAGAATTCATTGAGGTTTATTCTGAAATTTTCTGGAATCTGATTATTCTGGAATGTATCATTGGATTATTATTCAGAAATTCTGTATTTTATTTATTTTAAATATTTTAACTCTATTTTTATTTTGATGGAATTCTCTGTCATTGAACTAGAATTCACTATTCATTATTCTGGATTTCTCTGTTTACTATTATAGAATTCTCTGTTTATTAATATCGAATACTTTGTTCATTGTGTTGGGATTCTTTGTTTACTATTATGTAATTCTCTCTTTATCACTATAGAGCGTTGTTTATTACACTAGAACTACCTGTTTATTACTATTGAAGTCTCTGTTTATTACACTTGAATTCTCTGTTAACTTCTATGGAATTCTCTCTTTTTTTTAATGAAATTGTCTAGTGATCATCCAGAACTTCTCTTCTGGTTTTGCCGACCTTTTCTGTGGGAGATTTTGTGATTCACTGCATTATTTGCGAATTTATTTGTTGATTGATACTGCAAATGAGTCTGTTGTTCAGTTGTTTGTTCTGTCGATTATTCAAGAATTATCGCATTATAACATTGAAACCACCAAATTAACATTCTCGTTGTACTGAACACAAACTACTGAGGAACAATTTGTACAGTAAAAAAAAAAAAAGTGTAATTTTGTGAACAGTATGATTTATTGAATATACATTTTGGTGAATTTATAGTTGTTTATTCTGCTCTCTCTCTCTCTCTCTCTCTCTCTCTCTGATTAAACATCACCAAGAAATGTAAGCATACCTTAAGTAACCTCAGTATTTACACACACACACACATACACACACACACACACACACACACACACACGCACATCTTCCTCCAGGCACAGCCATAAATTTACGAGGAAACATCAAACTCTTCACCGCCACACCTGTGTGTGTTTGTAGAGAGAGTATGAGAGTACGTGATAGTCTAAAGCTCACACTGACACGCACTCTGTCAGTTAGCGCATTACGAAATCCAATTATTTTATCCGATTTTAGTTTCCAAACGTCACTTTATCAGTGTTGACTATGAAAAAAAAATTCAATAATTCCACAAACTCTTAAAGCATGATGTGTGCTAATGAAGACTACAATGCGAGATGAGGTTGTGTTTCTGAAAGTTTTGGATGTTGTTGAGTGAGTTGTTGAGTAATTCTTTGATGTAAACATTGATATAAAAGCACTTACAGGGTCTGCAAGGAATGGAGTTTGCAAGTAAAACAATGGCTGAGCATTTTCAAACAATAAGTGTTTTGATTTCTCTACATTCCACACGTTTCTGATTGTTTAGCCAAAAAAAGAAAGTGAGTTGTATAGAAGCAGCTAATTACTGAGGAATGTTTATACAGATAAAGTCTCACTTTCTCTCTCTCTGTGGCAGCGATGACAATAAAAACAACAACAATAATAACACTATGTTCGCAGTGTGATTGGCACAATTGGCAGGATTTCCTGGCATCTAGTGTTGCCAAGCAGTGATCCAGGTAACGTGGCTACTTCCTCTGCAACTGTGGCTCTCTGGGAAAACCAGTGCTGCAACGATGAGGCCCAGGTGTGTGTGTGTGTGTGTGTGTGTGTGTGTGTGTGTGTGTGTGTTGGCAGGTGGAGCTACATGACTGCCAAAGCTGACAGAATGTAAGCTGTCGCTCAGGTTTGTAGTCCTGCTTTGAAAAAGACATCATCATCATCATAATCATCGTTGTCGTGAAAGAACAACTAATCTGTATAAAGTATTCCTATTCCACTAGCGTGGTCAAGGACAAATACTCGTCTCTGATTGGCTGACAGCTCCATGATTATCGTTAACTCATCTTTTATGAGCTTCTACATGATATTAAATGTAAAATGCTAAGACATCTGCGGTCGAGACGATCGTCCATCTGACGGCCACATTTAACACGAGCGAATTGGGAGAAATGTTACACCCATGATGTTCCATAGCCGGAGGGACGGAGGAAGGGTCGGGGGAGGGGGGGATGGAGGTTTGAGGTTTTGAGGTTCTGTTTAGGCGACGAATGACGGCCGGGGGATTTAACGAAACACAAATAAACCGAACCCTGTTCAGATGGCTTCCATGTGTGTGTGTGAACGGATCAGGCGGTCTGATCGAACCCAAGACAAATACTACGCTGACGAGGAGCAGGAAAAGAAACTGTGTTCTTTCCGGTGGATGCGGGGGGGTCGGGGGGGTTTTGTGAGAGTGTCTCTGGGTCCCTCTCTCTCTCTCTTTTATACTGTATGTATGCTTTTGTCCCTTGCAATTATCTGTTTTTCTTTCTCTCTTTCTCTCTCTCTCTAAGTCTCTGTCTCTTTCTCTTTATGTCTATGTCTCTCTCTTTTATATATATATATATATATATATATATACTTTTGTCCCTTGCAATTAACTGTTTCTCTCTCTTTCTCGCTGCATCTCTCTCAATATCGGTCTCTTTCTCTCTGTTTCTCTCTCACTCTGTCTCTCACTGCGTCTCTCTTTCTCTATGTCTCTTTCTCTCTGTGTCTCTCTCAATGTGTCTCTCTCTCAAGATTCAAGATTCAAGATTTAAAGGTGCGTTATTGCCATGACAAATATTTACATTTGTATTGCCAAAGCATAGAAAGAAATGCACAATAAAGTAACAGGAGTAGAGAGTAAAAAAACTGAATAGTATAGAAAGAGTCATAATATATAATATATTATTATATTAGAAAGATAAAGTGACTGTCATGAACATTATTGTTAAAAAAAAGCATATATGTAAACAATAATAATAATAATAATAATAATCTTTCTCTCTATTTCTCTCTCTCACTGCATCTCTCTCACTTTCTCTTTCTCACGTGCTCTCTTGATCTTTCTCTCCCCCTCTTGAATCTCTCTCTATCACTCTGTCATTCTTTTTCAGACTTCTATCTCACTGTGCTTCTTTTTCCATCACTCTCTTTCTGTCTCTTTGTGTCTCTGTCATTCTCTCTCTCTCACTCAGTGTCTCTTTTACTGTTTCTTTTTGCCTGTCTGTCAGCCTGCCTCTCTTTCCATATGTGTGTCTCTCTCTCTCTCTCTGTCTCTGTCTCCCTCTCAGTGTAATAACTTCCTCTGTGCCAAGACAAAGACTATGTCTGAACACATCTGTGTGTTTTCCAAGTAAGTCTTAAAAATAGCCCTCGCTGACCTGCGGATACATGTGTGTGTGTGTTCTGTGTATGTGTGTGTGTCATATAAACACACCACATGTTATAGCTTGGACCGGTTACTTACCCATGAGACAATCAGCCTGACTTCTAAACCTTGCTCTCTGCACGATCCTGATTGATTTTAAGCACATGGAGCAGTTCAGGGTGAGTTCGGTTCCTCGGAGTACTGGTACTTTTCATTAAAGGATGTTTATGATGTCACAGCTTAAAGCCTATGAGACTTTTTACAGGATGTTGTAGCTAACCAGACGCAAATGGAGATGTTTTTTGTTGCTTTTGTTGTTGTTTTTTTCTGAACACATTTCCCTACACAGTTCTCTTACAAATTAAAGATGTTACAAACATGATGACTCTGTGCATAAAGCTACCTCGAGCGGCCATTTACTTCAGTACAGCTTGGCTGAGCTTAAGAGACTGACTGTAAACGTGTGTGTGTGTGTGTGTGTGTGTGTGTGTGTGTGATTATAGAAGCAGACATTTCATTTCAGATGACACTGAAAATACCCATTTTATATACAGTTAACTATATAGTGCTCCCTCTCTGTCTCTGTCTCCCTCTCTGTCTCTCTCTTTCTCTCTGTCTCTCTCTCTGTCTCTCTCTAGGAGTTGAATCTGGGCGTCGAGCCATGCTGCATACATCAACAAAACCCTGCCAGCTCTCTCTATATACAGTCTCTCCATCCTTCTTTTCACTCCATATCATGTGATACTTGGGGCCGTGTTCTTCCCGACACCTCTCCCGAGCGCGGCGGCCATGTCACCAGACGGGCGCTGTCTCCATGCCGACCGACACTGCCCTCGTCGCACCTTGGATTTTGCCCAAGCAAGGTTTACTGGGACACACGGTTGCCATGGCACCAGTCGGAATCAAAGCCAATCGCTGATGAGGAATGGCTTCTGTGTTTGTGTGCGTGTGTGTGTGTGTAAAGGGGGCGGGGCCACTAAGAGTATACTTGATTTATTTTTTCCCCCTTTCATAGTTAGTGTGTCAATTTGTTACTACACAACAATGAAAAAGTTCTAAATAAACTCCTGTGAGTTTTCTAAAGCGACTGTAAAACCTGACTTAAGGAGAGATAACAGCTATTAAAATTAAAAAACACTGAAATGACAGAAACTTGAGACAGAGATTTGATTTGATTAAACTGTCCCTTTGTACACACCGTCGACTGACTTAACACCAAGCGAAGGTGCGACTGGAGGCATTAGCAGCTAGTTGGCACCCGAGTCTTACTGGCAAACTGGTGTGTACGCGACACACGCTCACGCGGTAAAGCTGGCACTATCGTCTGGATAGTCACACGCGGTGTCATGGAAACCAGAGGCCGAGACCCGGAGACCGGGTGAAGTGTCGGGTCCCAGACCACAGTGAACTTCACGCAAGCGGGTGAGGAGGGGATTTGCTATTTTTTTTGGATGGGGTAACGATCGTTTTCTTTTTTTTTTCCACTTTCATTCACGAAAAACATTACCATATCATGGTTTGACTTAAACTAAATTTAATTTATCTATTACAAATAAAATAGTGAATATTACAGTAATATACTGTATTATTCTTAACAATTTCACACAAAACACAAGAATAAAAAATGCCTGAGTTACTGTTCAATACGGTGTTTATTCACAGTGTTATAAATTATCTGTGGTTTATAGCTGCGCTGCTGTACAACGTGCTGTTTTTTTTGGATGTGATGTCCATTGAGCCGCCTCCCTCCCCGTCTCGCACTTCTGACTCGTACCGGCGTCAGTGCCTTCGCTCAACACACTAGAATCAAACGGATTAATTTATCCAAACGGCGATATGAAAAAATGTAACGTGTAAAAACGATTGATCGTGCCAACATCCTGAACTTTTCCTTTATTTTTGTGCTGAATGCTGCCCTAGGTTATGTATGGTAAGACACCGTGTTTTGGTTGACACCGTGACAGACAGTCTGAGAAGGAAGGAGGGGTTTCCTTCTATCCACTGACTGTATACGAATCACCCTGTCTTAGTCGTCTAACCTATAAAATTTGATCTCCCTCAGGTTTCACTTTGGTTCTCATCAGATGCCTGTGATTGACATGCGAGAGACAGTGTATGCCCCTCCCACCAGACATTCCGAATGCTCTTCTATTTTGTAAGATCTTGATTTCGGTTTAATAAATTTCCTGCTGACATCGGCCAACATGCACAAATCTGCAAGAGATTTAGCGCTGCGGAGCAGAGACATAAACAAGAGCAGACGCGACGTGAGTTTTGATGTTTACACTGTCGTTAACAATCCACATCACACACGAGGAAAAACAATCCTGCTTATTTGTTGTGCTTCTCTCTCTTGTCTCATCATTTGTTCTTTTCCCCCCCTCCTCCCACTGTTCACAGCAGAGAGAGAGAAAAAAAAGCACAACATTTTTTGACTGCAACAATCTTTTTATTTAAACTTATGGTGAAGATGGTGAACTTATCCAATCCGAGTTAGGCTGTTGAGTTTCACCATGAGGACTGAAGGCTGTGCCATTTCTCCTTATCTGTCTTATCTAAATCTCCTAAAAAAAAAAGTTTTTTTGCTTGTGGAGAAGTATTAGAAAATATACACCACTTGCATGTTTTATTGGACGCGCTTTGAAAAGGTCGGCGTAGATAAACTGGCTCGGAGATGAGATGCAGCAGCAAGACGTCTAATCCAAATCCGGAACGATTGGTAAAGTGAATATGCGTTTTTGTTTGTTGGTCACCTTTCGTCTCTTTGGCAGCTCTGGGATTCAAATTCACAACCTTCATATCGCTCATAAAGTGTCAAGCGATATCTTCAAAACTTGAAACTGATAAATGTTTATTTTTAAAAATATAAAAAATTACTAAAATTATCTAATGAACATTAAAATCCTGTGTAACTTGTCAATCAATCAATAAATCTTTATTTATATTTTTATAGCACCTGTCCACTACCACGTAGGTCCAATGTGCTGAACTAAGTGCAAAATGTCAAATGTTGACTAAATTTGTAAAATTAAATAATAAAATACACATAAAGGAGATTTCTCCAAACAGATATGTAGCAGGAGATTTAAAAAATAAATAATAATAATAATAATAATAATAATAATATAAAATACAAATAAAACAATAAAACAATAAAAACACCACAATCTATTAGATTATGAGGCGAGTTATAAAGACTAATCACCCCTTTACTAAATAGTATAGGCTTTTTCTGAATAAAATAAATCTTCTAAAATAAACTTGTTTTAGTTATTGTTTTAAAGCCATACTCTTGTTTTTTTTTTTTAATAAATCGCCTACTCTACACTCCAGTCCAGTAGGGGGCTTTATAGCACCAAACTGCACATAAACTCAAAAGAACAAGAAGAAGATGCAATTATTAAACTAAACTAGAGTATTTTGCATGTACTTTGTATACCGTTTGTATTTTCTGCAAAATCCGCACTACATTTTCAAGGCTTTTACACCATTTAAAAGTCGTAGGTTTACTTAAATAATTTAAAATGTATGAATCAAAAAACTGACTCGCAGATTTAATCGAGCAGCAAAAGATGACATGACTGATTAAGTCGCGCGACTCTGAAAAAGAGTGAGGAGAAACGATAAACCGTGCTGTGCTGAGAGACGTTACATTAAGAAGTTGAATGACTTTTTGCTTCGCTAATGAAGAAGAGCGACCCTGAGATGAGACGTGGATGGAACTCGGTCCTCTCTGGTGGGACGAATAAAGGATCGAGGAACTGTGTCTCTGCATGTGTCGAGGAGTTGAAGTAAATGAGTCGAGTCACATTAACGCTGGAGTGGGACGTGAAAGGAATGAGACTGGTATATTGCTGCTCTTCATACGTTTAACAGAAGCCAAAAAAAAAACCTAATAAAAATGACCAGGTCACAGATGCGGCGAGAGAACGAGATAGAGACCGGGAATGGTTTCCTTGTTACACTTTCCCTGTTACACTTACAGTAGATTTTACTACACTTGTGTCCTTTGTTATTTAATTGTCGAAAAAGCTGGAAGTGAGGGGGGCGGGTTAGGGCTGGGATCGAGTGCTCTGAGACACTGGGATATAAGGGGGGGAAGAGAGAGAGTGAGAGAGACAGAGAGACAGAGAGAGAGAGAGAGAGCAGACAAATCTGTTTATACATTTTTGTCTTCTTTTTTGGCTTATTATGAGAG
>JAQMYL010000010.1:6133527-6152988 GCA_030014365.1 Clarias pachynema | reverse complement strand
CTAACGAAGCTTCAACACTTAGTCATCGCTCTCTCTCTCTCTCTCACACACACACACACACACACACACACACACACACACACAGAGTGCTGTTATTTCTCTGTCCTTTCTAAAACCACAAATCATAATTATAATTAACAAAAAATGGTCCAAAGGAAAAAAAAAATCTATGGACAATTATTTTTCTTATTTTTTTCATTTTTCACTCCTTCGCTAAGTCTGTTTCTTTTTTTCCCCCACTCTCTCTCTCTCCCTACTGGCTTGGGTTTTTGTTCCAAATTCCAGTTTTGGCACGGTTCGGGACGGTCTCCGAGAGGAGGAGGAGGAGGAGGAAAAGCCTAAAATGGCCGAAGCCACATATTTCACACCTCCTAAAGAGTGCGACTTCAAATTTCCTCTGCAGCACGTTTACCACGAAAATACTGAACTCTAACAGCGCGGCAGTGTGAGGCATAAAAACCTGCAGCTACACAAATATAAGTAACGTTTAAGCTACTTAAGCTGTTTTCCAGTTTTTTAAATAAAAATATGACGAGCTTCCATGAATGTCGCTAAAACCTTAAAATCAAAATCCCATAAGTAGAACTTTTAAATAAAAAGCTTCGTCATCTGCCAGATGTGGATTTAGTTTTATATATAGAACGGGTTTTAATCCTGCGTTTTACAGTAATAACGTAAGGCCACAATTAAACACAACTTTAATTATAGTGTGTTCAATTAAAGTTTTTCAGCAATTCAATTATCAACTCCATATTCACTACGTTTTCCTCAAAACTCATCACTCAACAAGACCTATAGCAGCTTTTCAGACAAAAGACAGACACACTGCAAATACAGTAAAAAAAATATTATAGTAAAACATTTTAAACTTTTCTACAGTAGTCTCAAACTGATGACTTTATAAAGCCATAAATGTGTACAATTATATTTATATCTGTAATTTTAGTCCTGTAAAGCTGCTTAGTGAAAATGTCTGTTGTTTAAATCATGACAAAAAATTTAATTGTATTGAAGCTCTTGAAGTTTTGTGTAGAATCAAAATTAAATGAATTTGTATTATTATTATTTGTTTGTGTGGGTATCGGACCCGAGCTGTCTCTAGCGATGAAGGGAAGCGCTGACTCTCAGGATCAGTAACAAGCTAATTCTGACAGAGAAAAAGAAAATGGATTAAATATCAGTATCATGTAACAAACTTGGAATTTGGAACTGGAAAAGTTTACATATAAAGATTTTTTTTCTTTTATTCATTCCTGTATCTCTCATAACTCTATCTCTTCATATACAGAGAGAGAGAGAGAGAGAGAGAGATGTGTCTATGAACTGCTTAAGTAAAACACCTCATGAAGGTTTCAGTATCGCTTTGGGAAAAGACGGGGTGCGAGCATGTCACGGCTAGTACGTCCCGCCATGATCTGTTTAACGATCCCACCTGCTCAAGCGCTTCAGGTGCCTCTTGTATGCAAACGAGTCAGTTTACTGAACTGAAGCACTAATGAGCTGGTAAAGACGTCTGCGAAGCCGGATTCACGTTTACAGATCACATAAAACCCCATTGCCCGCGGCTTTGCTACAGTACGAGGCGCTAGCGCTAACCCGTAACTGTTTAAGTTGTTTCACTACTGTAGAACTACTCCCTGCACGTTCTAGACTTTAAATCAGAAGATGATGATGATGATGATGATGAGGGAAACTTTGAGCGTCATTTGACTTCTGATTTCTCGATTCATGATCATTAACACGCTCAGTCCCAGGATGAGGAAGAGAACTGTGATGACTGCGGTCTTATAAATCATTTTGTTCCAGTAATATTGACATAATAGCTAATAAAGCAGAAGGTTGATGCTAATAAAGTTGAAGGTATGTTTAGAACTAGCTAAAATGTCCTGGTGACTGACGTATTAGAAAAAAATCTGCAAGTGTTTCGCAGGAGACACGGTCCTGGTCGGCCTACTCGGTCGCGCACGTTCTTCCTCACCATACACACTCGTACTGGCACTTATCTTTAACACCTTGTCGCAGGCGCTCTTACATTAACGGCTTTGTGTTTGTGCCAGGAAGGAAGAGTTCAGTATTAAAGTGAGGAACATGGCTGAGCCTGTTTGCTCATGGCAAGACGTAACACACACACACACACACACACACACACACGCACAAAGAAGTAAAAAGCATCTTCCCACACCAATGGCCCTGAGGTTGTGCCAACACGAACTATTGTACTCGCAGCTCCCTGACGCTCTCTCTCTCTCTCTCTCTCTGGCACACAAAAGGAGCGCTCACTATGCGAGACTGACAATGAAGGCAGCATTTAGCGGTGCTAAACAAAATGTTTACAAAAGCAATAATCGCAAGGACAAAGAGCCGAGCCAGAAAAACAAATAAAAGTAACCAACTTGCTGCATGGAAAATACACACGGAGGACAAAAAAAGACAAACAATAAACCCGCTGCTGTTTTATTTTTCTTCACGACGATCATGCGGCAAGGTCACTGAATAAACGAACCACGTGGATTAAACAAAGCCGCATAAGAAAAGGAACATTAAATTAGATTTTTGCCGGCAGCTCCTCAGAGGGCAAACATTGACAAAGACATAAAATCATCTATAAGGAGTTGAAATAAATAAATAATACGATCCCAGCCACACAGACGTAAACAGAAGAAGGCCTAGAAATACAGCCTGTGTGTGTGTGTGTGTGTGTGTGTCAGGGAGGTGTGTTGGCACGGCGTGCCAGCGGCGGTTCTGGATTCCCGCATGGCTTCCCGCGGGGTGTCGGGCTGAGCCGCGGCTATTTGGAGGCCGATAAAAGCAGCAGGGACACACTGGATTAACAGCGATAAGATAACAGAGCGCCGCGAGGGCTAACGTTGTGAACGAGCAGCACGCTGGCCAGCCCTGCCGGGTACAAACGTGGTGCGTGTGTGTGTGTGTGTGTGTGAGTGAGAGTGTGAGAGAGAGGGAGAATGGCAGACATGCTGGTAAACTTTAAATGAAATCCAGTAGCAGTGTTAATCCTCTACAGTACTGAGGTCAGCCTCGAGTTTACTGTGTGTTACACACGACGCTCGTAAATATTTCTAGTACAATAATGACCAAAGTTGTAACTCTCACAATATTATCCTTTTTGTGGGGCAAGAACAATAAACCCCAGCATAACATCTGTTGGTTTTTATACAAATGACGGAGTATGGAGCGATTTCAAGAGCCCCAAAACAAAATCCAGCATTGTTGAGGATTATCAGGCTTTACTGAGAAATAATAATAATAATCATAATAATATCATGTATTAATGAGCGGCATAAAGCATTATCTAGCAATAGCGAGTAGCATCAGGAATTTTTTAGCAGTATTAAGCGGTATCAAACATTATTGAGCAATATCAAACAATACTGATCAGTATGGAGCATTATCATGTAATATCATCAGTTTCAGGAATTATTGAGCAACAGTGTGATACTAGCAAAAAAAAAAAAGAATTACGGTCAATGAAATATTACAGAAAATAAAGAATTAATTTGATCTGTAAAAAAGATAAAAAATAGAATAGATTTGGGATTTCTTTCCGTTTACAATTATAAATATTTCCATCCAAAAAGAACAGACTGTATAATTTTTTTTTTCTTCATGACTGATTTTTATTTTATATAAACAACTCAAATTGAAAACTATAAATTTTTTGGTTGTTGTTAATTACAAAATGTCTGTATCATTATCTATTTTTTAAAAATATATTATCTAGTTTTTGTTCACTGTCAACGCTTTCAACTGACTCAGTCTTGTATTATATTTGTATGTATTTCCTTTTTGAGTGAAACATTATATTAAAAAAACTGTGCTGTATTTTTTATTTTTTGAAAGCTTGGTAGTTTTTAAAAATAAATACATACAGTATGTCCATAAGCTGGTTATTTATATCAAGTATCTTCAGTAGCGGTACCAGAACAGAAATAAGTGGTATCATAGTATCATGTCTCCATTTCTCTATACTTTATCATCTGTTCGGATTAATAGATCTATTTTATTTCCTTATGAAAAATGTTTTAAATGCCAACCTTAACTCTTAAACTTTCTTAAGAAAAACAAAGGAGGCCAAAGAACGAGTCTGTCCATGATTTCATGATGGCTATTTTTTTATTTTTTTTTCAAAATCAAAACGATAAGTGGACAGGTTTAAAGAATAGAGAAAAATGTCATTATGTAATATTTATAAGAAATCCCACTATAGTGCTCCTGTATAAACCATATTTTTAAAAAATCTTCTGTACCTTAGCGTGTATAACATAACTGTGGACGTTGTACGTCCGTCACAAGTCAAACAACTGTTGTGTTAACGTAGTTGTGTAGCAGAGGTGAAAAAGGGACACATTTCATTAATAATAAAGGAGATCTTGGAGTGCTTTTCATTAAGAAGAACATGAGTTATAATGAAATCATCTACAATGGATGAACACTTTAAATAAACCTGTCTGTCGTTATAGAAAAGTTGATTTAAGCAAAAGTCCACACACTTAAACACACAACCACACACACAGACTTAAACACACAACCACACACACAGACTTAAAAAAAAAAAAAAAAAAAAAAAAAACACCCACGCCACTGTATCCAAGGTGGTGAACATGAGCGGTGATATTTGGCAGTGAATAATTGAGAGCGCACCACACCGATGCCCAAACACACACACACACACACACACACACACACACACACACAGAATTCTAAAATACACTTGCCAATGAGACAGCGGGCTGTGACTGGGAGACTGGCCACTTACTACATACAACATAGCGAGCGGTATTACGCCAATGACAACAGAATACACTCTCTCTCTCTTTCTCTCTCTCTCTCACACACACACACACACACACACACACACACACACTACATCATTTTAAAACCTCATTGACAAACTGGTTGCATAAGGTCAGATAAAAAAAATGTAAATGAAAAAAAAGCTTTTTAATAACAAAGCTACGATTAAACTCATGTCGAGACTCTTTATATTTAATTGACCTTGCGGTATTTTTATACGTTTTAACTGAGAGATGAAATGAAGCTCTTGGGGATACACGATTTCATTAGGACGTTTAATGGTGTGTGTTACAGTATGTATTTTTTGGGTGTATGTGTGTGTTTTTGTTTTTTGAACATTTCTGAAATGTAAACAATATAAAAACTTTCAAAGCAACAATAATTGAAGTTAATTCGGTTAATTTCTTTTTTTCTTTTTTTTTTGCCTTTAAAATATAAACTAGATCATACATTATATACTCAGGTTCCCAATTTAAGCTGCAGGAGAAAGTGTATGAATGTAAATGTGATCCGCTTGATGATGTTTTTTCTGAGTTTATTTGATTGTTTTTCCTCTAAATGAATAGCTTTAAAATAACATAAATTAAAATGAAAATACTGTAATATAAACATAAATACTTTTACAGTTATTAAACGTAATCACTGAATATTGGCAAACGTACGTGAACGTACGATATTAGTGATATATCTGTTGTAGAACTGATTAGACTGTTGTCTAATGTGTTTGGTTTTGTTGACACGTAAATTTGTTCTAGAAAATCGAGTCAGCAGTCATGGTTTCTGAGTTTTGGCCTGGAGTTGTGGAGAGAGCCTGAGAAAAAAGAAAACCTTCTCCTTGTTGTGTGTGTGTGTATGTTCTGCACTGACCTGGCGAGTGGACGAAGTAGGCCAGGTAGAGGTCGAGCTCTTTGACCGAGACGCCGATGTGGTGCGGCTGCACGCACAGGCTGTGGTTGGAGCACTGTGGCGACTTGACGAGTCGCTCTCCGTCGGTGCTCTCCAGCGGGCTGCCTTTAAACAGGATCACCATGACCAGATCGAGCCTCCACACCTTGTCGGCTTGCCTCAGGCAGTCGATGCGCCTCATCTTGCCCTTCTGGTCCGGGTTGGAGAGCACGCAGCATGGCTGCTTCTTGCCCGTCACGCTGAGCACGAAGTCTTCGCGGAACTCGGGCCGGATGTCCTTGCGCAGCTTGGCGAGGAGGCGCGATGCCCACTTCTGCTTGATCTCGGGCTTCTCGCCCAGCAGCTCGTCCTTCACGGCGCGCTCCTCGTCCTTGGACATGCGCTTCTCATGCTTCTTGAAGTACTTGCGCTTGCGTGCCTGCAGGTTGAACCAGGTGTAGGAGAAGGCGCGCACGTGCGGCAGGAGCGCCTCGATGAACGGGTGGAACTCATCCTGGATGGAGGAGGAGGAGGAGGAGAAGGAGCGGGGAACAGGGGGAGAAGGGAACAGAATGAGAGAGGGGGAGATGGAGTTAACATCGTGCTGCATGGAAGACGAAGGGGAGAGGAAGAGAGGATGAGAGCGCGGCTTGGAAGGAGAACGGGCTGCGAAAGAGAGCTGAGCCTGCGTGTGTGAGTGTGTATGTGTGTGTGGGAGAGAGAGACGCTGGGCTAAGCTACGCAAAACACACACACACACACACACACACACACACACACACACACACACACACACACACACACATATACATATCATTAACAGTTGCCCTGATCTCAAAACACTGAATAACATTCTAGATTTTCTAAAAATATTTTTTTTAAATTGTAAATGCACTCTAAAAATTTTATTATTTTATACTAAAATAATAATAATAAGTTCTTAGAAGAACACAACCATCTGATTTGAATAACATTACAAATTTTTGAAGATAAAATATATACATGATTTACAGATAAAAAAGGATGCCAGGTATTTAAGCTTATTTATCCATAACAGAAAACACAGCTTTAATATAGGAGCTTAAGTTTCCTTTTGATTCTAGATGTTCAATTACTCAAAAAAATTCTATATAGAACATTGAACTCAGCATTCCTAATTTCAATTTATTTCATGAATGAACTTACATGCAAATATGATTAAAAGTATATAAACATAAATGAAAATGTTATGGTCTTTACTGTCTAGCGTTTACACCGAAATGCCGATCAATCCCAGATGTTTAAAATCAAAAATCACCTAATCATTTAAATACAATATTTTTTTTTTTTTACTCATCTTATAATATTTTTTTCTTTGTGCAACACATTACAGTCACAACACTGCACAATCACCAAACAAATGCATGCAACACAAAAAAGCAGAAGATTTTGGTAGTTACCATTTTGCACTTTCATCATAAACTTCAGCGTAAAACAAACAAACACAAAAAAAAAAAAAAACCTGGTCCTCTCCTTGCTTTAGTCAATACTGGATGTCCTAATTCTCGCTACCCGGAAAAATACATTTTCTAAAAATTACTTTAAGAGAGAAAAAGAGATTTAACATAAAAATACATAAAAATGAATGTGTTAGAAAAGGTTAAGTGCCAAAAATTTTAATAACTGCAAAAGGAAAAAAAAAAGTTGAGAAAAATTAGTGTATGTTGTAAGAGACAGAAAAGACTGCGTGTAAAAAGCTGATGAATAGAGTGAGGAATATAATCATTAAAAAAAAAGTGTTAGATAAGAGAAATCGTTTGGCAAAGTGGCAAGTGACGTCTGTTCAGATCTGTATGCTCTGTATTCATAGATATTAAGAGAGAGAGAGAGAGAGAGAGAGAGAGATAGAGAGAGAGGAACTAGAGAACGACAGCAAGCAAGAAGGGGGGTAGCGAGAAAGCAAATGAAGACCAGGAAAAAAAAAAAAAAAAAAAAACACAACAGAGAACCGAATCGTTGTTGGAAGAGCGTGCGAGAGAGCGGCTGGCAAACCTGACCGATGCTTCCCTTTCTCCTTTTTTTTCTCTCCGACTCGCTCTCTCTACGTTCTTTTCCTAACCATCGCCCCAAAAGTGTGCCAGCACCGGGCTGAACCCACCTATTTGGCACAGAGTCTCCCAATATGCTCAACCAATACGCACGCTTCAAGGCCTGAATGGGTGGGAGAGAGGGGGGAGAGGGAGTGAGATAGAGAGAGAGAGAGAGAGAGAGAGAGAGATGGAAGGAGGGAGTGAGAGATAGAAAGCAACAGAGAGAGAGGGAGAGAGAGAGAGAGAGGAAGCAAGCGTAGTATGCAAATCGGTCAGTGGGACGGCTCTTCACTTTTGCCAAATTAACAAGTTCTGTGTCCAGAAATCATTAATTTCACACGGACCAATCAGATGCCTTCGCTGTATTCTATCCCCGCCTTCTTGTTCCTTATATCCATATCCGTCACTGAACACACTTTTCCTGTGCCCTCACTCCTTAATCTTATCCTTCTATCCCAGTCTGCTTCTCCCTAACCGGGTACATCCATCTCCATATCACTTCCTTTCTCCATCCCTTGCTCAATCCCCCTCCATTCTCTCTCTCTCTCTCTCTGTTTTTCTACAAGCCTTGGCATGGGAACAGTGTGTGAACACACAGGGCTGAAATCCCTACAGACCCTCCAAACCAGCAGCTGCCTTCAGACCCACCACACAAACAAAGGAGCAGGGAGACACACAGACAAATACTCTTCACCAACACCACTATGTTCACACTCACTCCACACACAACAAATACAGGCACGAAGGTCTGCAGGATGGTTAGAGTATTTCCCAGAAGAAAAATAAAACACACAAAAACAGTGTACGGGTATGTATCTGTTAGATAAATTGTGCTTAGGGTCCAAACACAAGTTGGTGGTTTGGCCACGTGCATGCAAGTCTCATTACAAGAATCACAAAACGAGTTACACGTATGAGTAGTTCAAGACCAAGTCTTGTACGTGATGGGATTATACTCTAGCTATTGCAAATGCTTTCTCAGGGTCTAGCTTCCCACTGGTATATGTTTTTAATTTTATGTTTTTTAAGATCGAGCTTCAAAAATTCCACTGCCCATTTTTTTTTTTTTTGTCCAGGCGACCACCTGAGTACAAAAACCCACAAATCTCAATCATCACTGACCTGATAATCAGCTTTACAAAACTGCACAAATTGCCATCGTACTGTAAGTCTCAAATCCCCCACAACGAGTTTAAGCAGCATATGCTGTGGTCTCAGGGTGCCGTCATATCACGTCTTTTTTTCAAGTTAAAAAAAGAGAAAAAAAAAACAAAACGAAAAACCTAAATCAAACCATTATAATATTCAGAACTTTTATTATTAGTGATCTAATTTCTGAAACCGGATACTACCAGCTTATCTAGCAGTAATTAATTTTCCAATTCTGTAATTTAATGCAAGCACAGCCTTGTTTAAGCTTGCTCCAAAGAACATTATTATTATTATTATTATTATTTGAAAAATATTATTATTTTTAAACATATTTGGATGTAACAAAATCATCAGAACTTTTCAGAACAGTTCTCAAAAAAAGTATGTTGTAAAAAAAAAAGGTCTGAAAAAATAATAATAGTGATATGGCATAAAAACACTTCTGTCAGTACTGTTAGAGCAGAAATGAAAGGATTTTAAAAGATTTTCTGAATAAATATTTCTAAATTAAATAAGTTTAACTTACTGGTATGATTTTGTACTATATCATATGCTGATAATATATAATATTTAATCAATTATATTACACTAAACACAGCAATAAATCTTAGGTCTAATAGTGCAACATAATCTGTTTAGAGAATATTGTAACACAAATTTGGTTATCAACATACTTTAAATGTGCAATATCGTCACTGTGTATTCATCCTAGAGAATAATTCAATTAAATTCCATTTAGTGTTGTTTGATGTAACGCTTTTAACAAAGGTCATTTTCACAAAGCACCTTTACAGAATAAAAAAATTATGGAAATGAGTTTGAGGAAAAGTGTGAGGAAATATGCATAAGAGCCACTAATGTACCACCAGTGTACACTTGTGTATTTTTTACATTTAAACACAAAGGTGTGTATTATTTAAATTGTATTAGACTACAAAGTACCACCGGTACAGGGGGTTGTTGAGAGAGACAAAACGAGATGAGGAAAATTAAAAGTGTCAGGATGATGAACTCAGTGTGTGTGTGTGAGTGCGTGCATGTCTGTGTGGACATGTTTTTAGACTAAATGCCCCGCAAGAACAGGAACATCTGACAGTGTTGTCTTTGTTGTAATGTCTGGTCACCATTAGGAAAACTGCTTTTTATACAGATTTTTTTGATTACTGAGGTTTTGGTTGGAGTTGGACTGAGGTGTTGGTGTTGAATTAATGCAAGACAAATATGTGTGTGTGTGTGTGTGTGTGTGTGTGTGTGTGTGTGTGTGTGGTTTCTTTTACCAGAAATGATGATGATGGTAGCTTGGTGGCACAAAACTAGGGATCTACTCAGGATCTGTGCATTTTCACTACTACGAATTCCTAAATCTTCATTCTTTACAGTTAGACTGGATAATCATATATCATATTTAGCTTCTTCTTAGTTTCTGTGATTATTTTCTGACCACAAATCTGACACTTCAGAATGCTCTCTCATCTAAAGTAATCAGACACCCATGAAAATATATCCTACATCCTATTAACTAAATACACGTTACTAAAATGTATTTAGTTAATAGGATATATGCAGTTAATCCCCTGCACTTTGGTTTTGTGTCTTAGTACAGTAATATTAAGATTATCTTTTGGGATTCAGAAGTGATTTTATTTCCTCTGAAAAAGTGTTTTTTTTTCCCCACAGATTTAAATGTTTTACATGAATTGTAAAGGCATTTATCACCATTTATACACCTTTCAATGCTCAAAATTGATTAATAGCATTTGTGTATTTAAGTCTACAGTTCAGGCTCTGCTCTACACCGTTCAACCGTTTTGACCGTTAATTCAATTTCTTTCTTAAAATAACGGTCAGTTTGTAACGGCTGTACTCAATAACGATGTCCTTAATTAAAGCAATTATTTAAATGACTGAAATGGATTCATAATAAAAAACAGAGGCCTGGAAGTCTGGATAAGCTCATATCTTTCGCTCTGCGTCAAAAACATTAAACACAGCTGAATCACCGCCAATATCCCTGTATTTTTGTCCGTTACCTCAGAAGCTAACTGGCTACCACACACACGCACACAAACTCACCCACACGCCGTGCCACAGCCAGAGCGACACAGAAACCTCTGCGACGAGTGACAAGAAGACACTAACTGACAGAAACAACACTTACTTGGCCAGTTTAAAGAAGAAATAAGACGTATTATGATTATTATTTGTATTTTTAGACAGAAGAAATTTCAACTCGTCTAACAGAACAACGGATCAGTGGAGCACGAGGTGACCCGCACGAGCGTGCTGAGCACGCGCGCGGCCAACTCCACAGCAGCGCGCGGATTCAGCTGGAGGCTAGATTTATTCATAACACATTTATGGCAATAAAACAGCTATTTTAGTCACAAATTCATTTTAAAAGGGGGAAAAAACATAACATGTCTATGAATTGGTGCTTATATTTATCTACATTAGATTTTATCCAAAAGACACGACATACTAACTAACGAAATAAATAAATAAGACAACTTGAATCTGAAAATTAAGCTGTTTACTAGTGAAAATTAATGAAAATACAACAAATTCAAAAATATTATAATTTCTATCAAGTTGCTTAAAATATCTGCAAGATATTTCACACATTCAAAAACACAACTATTATGATATTACAATCCTAATATACACATATAATACCATATCTATGAATCATAACACATTTATTTTTTAATTTGATGTGACACACAGACACAAATCATCGTAAACATATAAATAACTATTTTTAAAGCGTATGAAATATCCGACAGCATGCTCCCGTTAAAAAAAAAAAAAAAAAAGCCCGTATGGCAATAAACGCGCCTGAAGTGGTTCATCTGTCCAGTTTTAGCCCACAGAGCAAATCATTAAACATCCACTGTTGTGTCTTTTATTCTCTTTTACCACAAATTCGATTAAAATGAGCAAAAAAAGAAGTCATAATAAATAAAAGGCTTAATAAATTAAAATAAAATCTATGCTAAAAAAAAAAAAAAAAAACACACAGCACAGGTGCACACATATTTGTGCAGTTTTAATCCTACAGTAAAATATTTGTCGATTTTTACTTTTTAATTTAATTTTTTTAAAATTCTATTTAAGTTGAAAAATATTTTCAACTACACAATACAGTACACAATATAGACAAAAATAAATGTTATGTAAAAATGAGAGAAATGTAAAATTTTAAATGAAAAAATTGGGTAAATGTACAAATTTACAATTTACAAAGTTGCAACATAAAAAAATTATTAAAAGAGAAAAAATATTAAATGTATAAAGTAAATCTATTAGTTATAAATGTTGGTTAATTTACACATTTAAGCAGGCGAATGAGTGGAACGTGAGGTGTGGAATGAAGTGACGCGTGTGTCCGCAACAGTGTTATTATCCATGTTTTTGTCCAATAATATTAAATACTGATTATGCTGATTATTACAAATAAATTAGCAATACAATAGAAATAAAAAACAAGCAGAAACAGTAGTCTCTTGAAGGTTAGGGAAAGACAGCAGGTTTCATTTACTGAAACTGTACCTCATTAGTACTGATTGGTCTAATCATATTTGCACAGTACTTAGAGGCTAATTAGCCTTCATGTTTAGTCTGTAATTATTATTTTTAGGCTATATTTAAAAAGAGTCAATCTGTTAAGAAATACACATGGAACCATACAGAGCTTCAGCTGTCTATTAACTTTTATATATTTAAATGATATTTTATGACTTCTTATTTTTGATACACTTGTAAAAAGTTTAAAGGCTTCAGGAACCATTTTTAACTGTTGAGGCAGCGTCTCTCTCTCTTAGTCTCAGACACACACACACATACACAAAGCAAATAAAACCTAGGGAAAAATGGGTATTGTTCCAAAAATCACAGCTCCGTTTCTCGAGGTTAAAGAGAATACAAGCACCGAGACGCCATCTTGTAAGTATAAAGCAATATTTCTGTGTGTGTGTGTGTGTGTGTGTGTGTGTGAGAGAGAGAGAGAAAGTGAGAGAGAGACTTTAAATATAAACCATACACAAACACACACACACACACACACACACACACACACATACACACATGTCTGAGGAAGTCTAAATGTAGGTCAATGATAATTTAGGAGATGAAAAAAGTGAAAAATATATACATGTTATACACTCAAAAATGCAAAATTATACATGTCTTTTGCTAGTCAGTACATTTGTAGTTTCTGCTTTTGCTTTTGAGACTGGTGAGTTGTCCAAGAGTCCAAGATCTATCAGCGTTACAAAATAAAAACGGATGAAATGGATGAAATTACTTAATATCTAACATCTATATATTTATTTAATATGAAGTTCTTATAGTATATCCTGTCTGACTTGTTGATTGACTTAAATGCAACATAAGAAGCTTTAATAGCGCAAAAACAGTTAAGGTAAATAATAGAATATTTAAGTAATTGGACTGTTTTTGTTTTTTCTTTTGGTTAAACAAACTATAAAATTGGATTTGAGTTTATATTTTAAAATTGGATTTGAGTTTATGTTGTCCCTGACTGCGAACATTTCAACACAACTTAAACTCTCCTAATATCCTCCAAAAATCACCTTCAGCTTTCTAAAATACCAATACTTTTATTTGTACCTTGGTTATATTGGTTTTAAGTCCACTCACTTTTGCTCACATGAACTCACGTGAACTGAATTTGAACTATCGAGGTAGGCGCAGAGTGAGGCCTAGCGCCTTGAACCGGTCACCGGAGGTTCAGCGGGCACCCTGGCACCTACACAGTAATGGTGAAAGCGGCAGCCGGGCACCACATGCAGCCTAATGAAGTGAACTCATCAATGCTGGATTGATTGATCGACTCAATGCGCAGCCAATGAAATTAAGTACAGGAAAGCTAACGGTGCGATGCGTACGAGCCGTATCAGATGGCTGGCCAGTCAACTCTGAAGATTCGAACAGGAAGTTGAGGAAGTAATAAATGCTTCCGTCTAAACAAAACATACTCTAATGAAGCACATTTGCCACATCTTGCTTTTTCTATGTCTTTCCCTCCCCTTTCGGTCTCTCCTTCTCTCTGTCTCTTTCTCTCTTTTGATTGCCGCTCTCATACATACTCTCTCTCTCTCTCTCTCTCTCTCACTGTCTTTCTTTCATTATTTTCTTCCTCCTGTGCCAGTCTGCAGGGCCGAGTGCCAACCCTTCTCCTCCAGTGGGCACCGTGCCCCATACTTTATGCAAATCAAGCACCAGCTTCCTTCTCCATCTCTACTTCTATCCCCCTCCACCCCTCCTCTATCCCTCCCCTCTCTCTCCTTCTCTCTACTTTACTTCTTTCTTTCCACTTGTCCTTCAGAAGCACCCTGATCCTGACACAATTTAACATTCCTACAGTGAAATAATATCTTAATATAATTATACTTATAAAGGGTGAAGGCATGCACCTGCACTTTGCTTATCAAAGGAAAAAAAATGAAATGGACACTTTGGGAGTCTGAAGTTTGCGTCTTTAGTTTCACACCAGAGGACTAATTTAGCTAATTTAGCTAACAAAAGTGTGCAATTTGATTGTCGTCCCTCCTAAGCCCCGCCTCTCGGATTTTATGCCTCTCGGAATATCATTTCTTTAGGCTTTCCTTGGTATTTTACAATATTGGTTATTTATAAATAACATCCTTGGAAATTCGCATTTAAAGCATATATTTTATTCATTTTTAGCAAAAAAAACTAAAATGCTAAATAATAGATAATTTAATAAATAAGTTATTTTATTGGTTACTTTAACTTTAAAAAGTCTCACTCCTACACACAAAATAAAATTCACCATGTACACAATCACACACATGCACACACACAAACACAAACTCCTCCAATCCATTGACAAACGCTAACAAGGCAGTCCATTCACGAAACAGACGAAATCACTTTGTGTACCTAAGGGGCGTTTTTGGTACAAAGATCACACTGATAACAATCCAACAAACACACACACACACACACACACACACAAACACACACACACACACAGGGTCACACTATGTGCTCAGGTTTTAATTATATCCATGTAAAAGTAAATTACCGCAAGCTACACGTGAGCGCGCACACACACACACACACACACACACACACACACACACACAAAGTGGAAAAAGTTTTATAAGAGAAAGAACAGTCTTGATACCAGAGCGTGAGCGTGTGTTTATATGTAAGGGAGAGTAAGAGGCAGGGAGACACGGGAGTACGAGGTTAGATGAGGCTGCGTGTCTGGAATACGAGCCAAA
This sequence comes from Clarias pachynema, assembly GCA_030014365.1. Classification (NCBI taxonomy): domain Eukaryota; kingdom Metazoa; phylum Chordata; class Actinopteri; order Siluriformes; family Clariidae; genus Clarias; species Clarias pachynema. The sequence continues at coordinate 6,137,798 of JAQMYL010000010.1, read as the reverse complement.
AGATTTCGCTTTTAAAGGTGCAGGTAGTTAAAATTAGCATTGTTTCAAACATAAAAAATGTCACCTTTCTTCAGTTCTAAAGCCACACCCTAATACACACACACACACACACCTAGCGTAAAATGCTAGTGCGAGAGAGGAGATTTGAAATCGATAAGCAATGTGATGTTCTTTGTCCTGATTGATTGTCTTGTCTTTGATGATCGATTGTTTTGTCTGCTGATTGTTTTGACTCTCAGTCAGTAGGTTTAAGTGCACAGTTAAGTCAAACTATTATGTGTGTGTGTTTGTGTGTGTGAGTGCGCGCCCACATGTAGCTTGAGGTAATTCACTTTTACAGTGATATAATTAAAACCTGTGTGTGTGTGTGTGTGTGTGTCAGGGGGTTTTGCATTAGGTAAAGTATACAGTTCGACTAGGCCATTTAATTGGACTACTGTTCTTGTCTTAAACTGTATAAATACAGCACGGGAATCAGTTTATTGGCCAAAGTATGTCTGACTCCGCTACGGTAGGTGGCAATACGCCCCCTTTCACCTTGTTAACATTTTATCGACAGTGGATCTATTATGTCACAGATCGAAACAATCGACAAACAAGTTAGTTAGCCGCAATCTGGTAGCATCTCGAACGGTGAATTTGTAAATTGTTGCATTGCTGTATATTTTACTCCTAGTACAAATGAAATGCACCATATTGCTAGCGGTCTCTTCTTCTTCTCTTGTGCATTTTGTTCGACTTCCGTGTCAACACCTGGGGCAGACCCTGTGGACTATGCACATACTGTAGCACCTAAGCTGCCGATTGACTTAAACATTCAGAAGTAGCTCAACTACGATGCTAATTGGATGCGCTAGTTCGACTTTGAGAAGTTCAATCAGACTAACATATATTTTAGTCAGACCAACACAATGTCATATAGATTTACAGAGTGACTTCTGAGGACTTCTAGACGTGAACTAGCCTTCTAATGAAGGTGCGAGATTTGGTTGGGTTTGTTTAAAATGGTGCCAGGTATCATTTAAGAAAACACTAACCGCACCTTTTAATGTGAAACCTCCAGCTATAATGCAATAATCCTCTCTCTGGTACCAGTGTTCTAGATTACTTGTGTGTATTCTGGTGTTTTTTTTTTGGCTCTATTGAAGGTGCCAGATTTAAGTGAAGAACTTCAAAAAAAATGCAGAAAAAAAATAGTGACATTAAATTACTTAATACTGAAAAAAAATTTAACATAGGCAAATGAGATGTTTCGTTAAACAAGCTACACTTGAACTCCATTTTATTATCAAAATTTCAATTCATTTATATGAAAATATTGCTGAAATGTATGAAAAATATTCATATTTTACTAGAGCGCCATGCAAATTTACGCTTATTCAGGTATAAGACTGATGCGAACCTCATGACCCGGTAGGTTTAATCAAACTTCTGTGAAACTTTAGAAACTTTCAGATAAATACAAAATCACTCCAGAACAACTCCATGAATTACAACAAATAAGACAAGCTGTTCTTGAAGGATAAAGTATTAGCACCCTTTGACAGGAGGAGGGGTTGTATTGTGTATTGAGGCTCTTTGCTCTCTAGCTGTCCTGCCGCAGTGGCTGAGCTGCATTACTGCAAAATTTAGCTCGGTGCTGTCTAACCTCCGTGTTATAACAGGTTTTTTATGCCTACTTCGAATGTAATTTGCTGTTGTTGTTGTAGTAGTAGTGAGGAGAATTGCGTGAGAACTTAGTAGCTATTGGAATTATGAGTGTTTTTGAAGTTAAGGAAAGATGATTTATGTATCCACGGTAAAAGAAGAAAAACGTCTATACATTGTCATGTCCTGCAAAAGGCTCATTCTTCTAGGTACAACTTATAGATTACCTACCATCAGTTTCTAGTCGACTTTTTCTTTCACGGTTTAGACACCTTTATGTAATTTTTTTGTTCTAGGTGTCTTTACGAAGTTTTCATGTAAAGAAGGGTTTTTTTGGAGTAAAAATGTATGTAAATCAAATTCAAATTTTATTTGTCACATACACAACCATATCCATATGATATGCAGTGGAATGTTTTTACAACTGTCCGTGACCTAAAATGGAAAGATAGAATAGAATAGAATAGAATAGAAAGATTTCACTACAACGAATGGAAAATTGCACTAGAAGAATGCGATTAAACTTAAGGTAGAATTTCCAATAAGTTTTCAATAAAAAATTTGGGATGGAATATATAAATTTACAAATGCACAGATTTGTAAAGTTACAAATACGGCTAGCATTTGTACGTTGGTTTGACCTTTAAAAGTATTTACATACAACTTTACTAAAAATTTGATACATTTAATCATTTGATGCATAGTTTAAAACATTCATTTAACAAATTTTTCGAATTTATTTTTTTTAAATGTTATTAAGATTCTTTGTAGCTTAAAAATGCACAAAGGTTTAACAAAATCATGCAAATGAGTCAGATTGATTAAAGGTAACATACTAAAAAGAGCATCTCTCTCGTTCTCTTTTTCTCACACACACACACAGACACACTTAATTTCTTCTTCATCATGTACTTTCACACTCGCTACATATTACTACGATTATAAAACAAACATTCTTTTTATTCGTACTGGCTAGCATGTCTGTAATTTCACATATTTTACACTCATGTGGTTGAGATTCTCTGCTAGCGACCTGAAGGATACGAGTCTGTACAGTATTTCTGAATCAGCGAGCTGCTGTTAGACCCTTGAACGAGGCCCAAAATCATCATCTGCTCAGTCCTGTGCAGATTTGTCTCATCCACTAATGTGAAATGATGCTATGTAAAATGTCATATGGTAATGCTTATTTAATGCTGCATTAGATGTGATTAGTTTGACGTTTGATTGATTTCCGCCTGTGTTCATGAAGCTCCGCCCACAGCCACTTCAGTACCCTGAATAGAATGACTGACAGGAGGTCCGTCAAAACATAAACAAGCATTCCTGGCCCAGAAGCTTGGGTTACAAATGAGTTTTCTCATCAACATAACACAGTTTTGCAAAGCACATGGTTTAACCCATTGTAGTTGTGTTTTTTTTTCTTTTTAAAGTATTATATATTTTTCAGATTATATATAAGGAGAAAATAAACGTTAAAACATCTCACCTTTAAAATTGTAAAGTATGAAAAAAAAACCTGTTTTATTTGTCATTTTCTGCACACACACACACACACACTCTCTCTCTCATGCACACGAGTCAGAATGGTCTGTAATCCATAGCTCTCTGCTGCTTCAAGATGGTGCCACGTCACAAGCTTACTTGGCTTCATGTCAGAGAATACGAATGAAAAGAGAGAATGTGTGTGTGTGCGTGTGTGTGTGTGAGAGAGAGGGAAATAGAAAGACAGCCAGCCCAGTAGGGAAGAACGCTCCCATCAATTTATGAAAGACAAAAGGCCGAAAGCTGCGTGTCGGAAATGAAATCGCCTCGGTCACAAAAGCACGGCTCTGACAAATTCAGCTAGAGTGCTAGCAGAAGAGGGTAAGAAACACCTGGAAAACACATACACACACACACACACTCACACACATGCACTGTCATTCTCTGACATGACATATCAAGGCTTCAAACAGCTGTCTGCGATTTTCACACACTGTTTCTCCTTTTACTGAAATGTTTCGTGTGACTTTGCACAATCCAAAAAAAGTATATGTGGTGTTGTATTAGTCAGGGTCGGAGGTCACTACTTTGGTTTCTACCTAACCAGTGTATAATGCTTCCTATAGGATGAGGTGCAATGTTCGAAATCATCAGAATCTGGAGCTCAGGAGCTGGAAGTGGAGAGAAGACTGCAGTCAATGAGTCAGTACATCAGTCAGTACATCAGTCAGTACATCAGTCAGTCAGTACATCAGTTAGTCAGTCAATCATTGAGTCAGTCAATCAGTACATCAGTCAGTACATAAGTCAGTCCATTAGTCAGTATGTCAGTCAGTAGCTTACTCAGTACATCAGTCAGTCAGTGTGTCAGTCAGTCAGTGCGTCAGTTAGTTAGTACTTCATTATGTATATCACTCAGTATATCAGTCAGTCAGTATGTTAGGCAGTCAGTAGCTCACTCAGTACGTCGCTCAGTACCTCAGTCAGTGCATTAGTGGGTCAGTTAGTCTGTCACTCAGCACATAAGTCACATCAGTCAGTCAGTCAGTACATCACGCAGTACATCAGTCAGTACGTCACTCTGTACATTAGTCAGTGCATCAGTCAGTACATTAGTCAGTGCATCAGTCAGTACGTCA
>JAQMYL010000010.1:6122609-6133427 GCA_030014365.1 Clarias pachynema | reverse complement strand
CATTAGTCAGTGCATCAGTCAGTACATTAGTCAGTGCATCAGTCAGTACGTCACTCTGTACATTAGTCAGTGCATCAATCAGTGCATCCGTGGGTCTATCAGTACATCATTCAGTACATCAGTCAGTATGTCAGTACATCAGTCAGTACATCAGTGAGTCAGTACGTCACTCACAGCATCAGTATATCAATCAGTCAGTCAGTAGCAATGAAAATAACTAAAAAATCTAAAAATCTAATTTGGAAGAATGAAAGAAACAAAGGAAGAAAGAAAGAAATATTGGTAAAAAGGATAAGATGTAAATAAGAAAAAAAAAATTAAGTAAGCAATGGTTAGAAAAGAAGAAAAAAATGTTGGAGTGATGTTCTAACAGTACATAAAGTATCCAAAGCTCGAAAGAAAGAAAGAAAGAAAGTTCTCTGTACTTTTATCCATATATAAAGGAGAGGGAGAGAGGGATTGTGAGAGAGAATGAGTGAGTGAGAGAGTGAGACAGATACAGATTAGAGATACAGGTTAGTAAGTTTGCGCTGCTGCACTCCAGTCTCTCTCTCTCTCTCTCTCTGTGCGGAGGCTGGCCTCGGCTTCTCCTGTAAGTCACTCTGCATTAAAGTCTCTGCCAGATGCACGGCTCTAAACGTGAAGTCACTGCCAGACTCTTTCTGGAGGTGTGAGATCATCACTCTCTCTCCGGCACAACACCGTCAACACTGTGCACTGACAAACACTTGAAAAATCTGTTTTAAAGTCGATTCGTGTCACTAATCTGACGGCGTCCGCTGTAACTGTACTGATTAAAGCGTCTAATCACAGGTCTGAGTGTTGGGATAAGCGGATCCTCTATTACTGCTTGGTTGAAACCCAAAATATCTGCTAATGGCGCATATGCTTGAACACGCGCCTAAGTGCGAAAAATCTACTAATGGTTCTTGGTGACAGATGCATTCCAGAGGGAACGTGGAAAGAGAGCTTTTCAAATAGAGGAAATTACTCTATCCTGAATGTAAACACACCCACCCACACACACACACACACACACACACTCACATATTATATTTTTATACACACACCTGGCTGCTGAAAAGTCCCAGATTTATTTTTTAGATTTAAAAAATATTCATAACAAACTAAAAGTGGTTTGAGTGCAAATTAGGAATCGCGCAACCATGCAAGACGCAATGCACTATAAGGACTTGATTTACTGTAAGAGGAGAGTGGTGAGGGGACGGTGAAGTTAAATCCTCTTCATTTTCTCGCTGATAGGACTTGGCAACCCGTAACACCCCTAAGCAGGATAATATGGTTAGCATTCCTTCACTTCCCGCTAAGAAATCCAATATGTGCGGATCATGGTTACGTGCCCGGGTGTACGCTTCCAGACACAATAACGGAAAAAGGGTCCAGCCAAACGACTAGTGAGTTGCTAACGCTAACTATGGAGCGCTGGTGGATATTAGCATGGGTGGATAAACCGGCGAAGTAATTCTGAAAAGCGAATAATGGATCTGATCACAGGAGGTAGAAAGGAAAAGCCCTTGAGGGGAAAAGGTGATATATTTAAGTAGCATCCCGTTAGCTAGCAAGTCCTAGTCTTCTAATGTCGAACACCGAAGTCTCCATGTCCTACGCCACGTTCATCTCCCTCAGCTACTTCTTCTTGGATCAATCCATGTTGCCTGGGCATGGAGTCTAATTCCAGATAATTCCTCTGGCTTTGCCAAAATTCTTCAGCACTAACTCTTCAGGGAAGCAGCAATGACAAGTCCATTAAACACTCTTACATTCAAAAACAGCAGTTTGTTCATCCCAGCGTCATCAGCTTGTGGAACAGAAAACCAAATACAGATTTATTCCTTCGTTCATTTGTCTTCATCACGCTCAGAGAGTTATGGTAAGTTCCATACACTGGCCCAGGAACAGCAAATGTACAGCGAGGCCAGTTCATTTCAGAACACCACCCACTCACTCACACATACTTACACCCAGGGGCAATTCGATGTCACCAATCCATCTACTGGCATGCTTCGTTTTATGGAATATGATGAAGACATGGAGAAAACCCACACAGACCCCCATGTTCACATGGGTTTCTTCAGGTTCTCTGGTTTCCTCCTAAAAACAGGCTGTAGTGTAGACTGGCTACTTTAAATTGCACGTAGGTGTGAATTAGGTGTGTATGTGCATAGTGCCCTGAGATGAACCTGGGTGTTTTCCAGCCTCAGGGGATACACTCCGAATCCACCACGACCCTGACCTGAAGACGAAAGCCTGAATGTAAACTGCAGAGAAGATTGAACAGTGAATGTGTTTGAGCAGAACCTCACTCATCATACATTTAAATGAAGTACTAGAATGAGTCACGAATCGTGCCGAAATTCATTGCAAAGCTGTCTTGGTTTATGCAAGTATAAGCAAGTCCAAGTCTTTTAGCCTGAAGCATGCAGCGAGTCTCATGTATTATATATCAAGTCCCAAGTCAACAAGCCAAAGTCAAGTCCTAGGTTTCTTTCTTCATCTCCTTCTGACTTTTTTTTTTTTTTTTTTTAATCATCGTACCGCCTTCGACCTATTCATTTATATCAGTTACATGTACTAATACACCAAGGGAAACACAATACGCCGGTGTGTTCTTGTTTGGCACGGTTTAGCCCATGCAGGATACACAGACATAAGCCTCTGCCCATGGCTCACAGTGTGTATGATACTTATTACACACCTATCTGGCCACAAGCCTCAGAATCGTTTACAGGCATAAAAACAAGTGGCACAATTATTGCGAGTATTATTTTCAGAAGCAGCATGGGGTGTGAGCAACTTCTGTTTGATCTTCATTAGGATGCATTTGCCAGACTGCCAAGATTACATTTGCTTCAATTTGGGCTACTAATATTCAGTGACAGGCAGAAGAGATGTAGCAAGGTGAGCTCGATAAGACAAGGCTAGCTGAGACGAATGCTCCGTTTTGATGAAGATTGAGTTAACTCTGGTGATGTGGAGGTTTTTTGCCTTGACTGTAGATCTTTCAGGATGAACTTCTAGAGACTTTATGCCGGTGGTGTGTATTGTTTGAGTGTGTTTAGCCAGAGTTAAAGAGGACATCACATCACATACTGGTAAACATCCTGAAAAAACCAACTTGTTATTGATGTGTAGTTGGTGTACTAATATTTAGTAATGTTTTATGTATTTTTTTTTCCTTCTCCATGATGCTTTTCATGGTTGCTTTATTCACCTGTAACTTTGTCGCCCAAGAACAAAACAAAAAAACATATTTTGTTGATCGATTCATTTAATTAAATCAATGTGTCAGGTCCTGATTCAGAATCACACTTTTCACAAATTTTCAAATTTTAAGAAAAAATACTCTAGGGTGCACTCCAATCCCAATCCAACGCAGAGCACACACACACTACAGACAATTTGGAAACGCTGATTAGCCTAATCTGCCTGTTTTTGGACTGTAGGAGGAAACTGGATTACACGGAGGAAACCCACCAAGCACAGGGAGAACATGCAAAATCCACGCACACAGACTGGAGGTGGGAAACAAACCCTTGAGGTGCAAGGCCACAGTGCTAACCACTATGAATACTTAGTAGTAGTAGTTTTTAAAATAGTTGCTTGAGACAAATCAGCATTAGTGCCATTTAATCGAATTAAATTGAAAATCACAACGCACAAAAATCTAATAATCTAATTGAATTGAATCACCAGGCTTACTCAGGACTATTTGGAAAAGTTTTGGAAATGCTCGAGTCTGTCATTTTAAGAAGCATGCACCAGTAGTTGAGAAACCAGTCCAAAAGCCACCTACAGGGTTAACTCCACCCATACGTGATGAATGTTTCCATCGAAACACTAAAGCTTTCCTGTTTAAAACCTGATCTGTCCAATCCTCTTTGGGGGATTTTCAACCAGAGTGGGAAAAGTATGAGTCACACCGATGATGTCAGATACCAGTGATTGGTTTTATCATTGAGGGGCAAGTCCTACTTGATGACTTCACCAGATTCCTTTGATTCCTTCACTTCCTTAATTTAAAAACCGGTTTCTTTTGAGGATAACAACCAAGAAAATTAAGCAGCGCCATGCAGGTCCTAACTAGCCTTGACCCTGTCCCAACTGGCCTAGTTTTGGAAGTTCTGTCAGTAGAACGCATCCAACAACGCCAATAAGAAGTCCCAGCCACGTCGTTTCACTTCACACATCCTTTTTAATTTTGGTCCTCTGGGTTTCCCGTAGTAGCGGCTTCACAGAGGAACTGGCAGAGTTCCACATGCTAACGGCACAGCGCCTTCAGGTTAGTGTCTGGATTTCACCACCTCCGTGAAAGGCAGTCTAAACACACATAACGCAGGAGTGCGGCTGGACACACACACACACGTACCTAAACACACATAGCTGGGGAATGAAGCACGACATCTGGCGCGCTGCCACCGAGCTATAATCACATCCGTGCAGTTCTATATGGCTCTTCAGACCTCGCTGTCTGCTGGAGTCACTACAGAACTGCAGATTTGAGGTCATGTGTAAAATGATGCATTCAGACAGAAACCGAGTGTGTCCCAAGTGTTTATGAGAAAATTCCATAAGAACAGTTCTCTTGTGCAATTTAAAATATCGCCGGCTGCTCACTGAGTCCACAGATTATCATGTCAAGTTGATGCTTCCTAATACGGCTAGTTCCACAGGGGCCCGGCTTGCTTTTAACGCTAAGTGTAATAAAAGTGTCATTTTACTCGTATAAAGGCTTTTCTTAGCTATTTACCCATATATCCGTTGATATTTCTGACATTTTTATTCTGTTTCTACTGTCTCTGTGCCGGTTTTTTCTCTGTTCCTGTACAAGACCTAACATATTTATGCTAGCTAGCGAGAGTGTACATATTTATGTAGCTCTGCATTTTAGCTTTTAGCTATATAGATGAAGCAAAAGTCATTGAATTGTTAGAATTTTTGACACATCGACTGTGTTACTGCAGGTAACCATTTAAAGTGAAACAAACTATCTTAGAAGGTTTTATGGCTTGGTAATGAAAGATTATGGTGGCGCGGTGGCTTAGTGGTTAGCGCTGTCACCTTGCACCTCCAGGATCTGGGTTCAATTACAACCTCAGGGTCTGTGTGCATAAAGTTTGCATGTTCTCCCCGCACTTGGAGGGTTTCCTCCGGGTACTCCGGTTTCCTCCCACAGTCCAAAGACATGCAGTCTAGGCTAACTGGTGAATGTTAATGTTGACCAGAGGTCCTACCACGGTCGTAAATACTGGAATAAATACAATGGTAATCATCATTGGCCTCCATGTTCCCTAGTTGGATGGATGTTCCTGCAGTAGGTGGATGGATGGTATGGAAGATTAGGTCAGAAAGTTTACCTCAGAAAGGGCTGAGATACAGTTTTAAAGCTGTATCTCAGCACTTTCTGAGGTAAATTTTCTGACTGAAATCAAGTTTATTCCTGATGATTGCCATTTATTCATGTCACGTCATATTTAGATTTTTGTCTTTGTGGAAAACATTGCTCATTTAGCTTTAGCTGCAATTAGCGATCTACACAAACAAATTAGCATTTTCACTTGTCAAGTCAAGTTAAGTAGGTTTTTATTGTCATTTGAACCATTCCCAGTTGAGTTCACAGTGAAACGAAACAGTAACCCAAAGTGCTACAGACATACAAGAAAAATTACCAACATAAATAAACAAAAACTAACTAGCTACAGTAACTAAGCCACCTCATTAGCTGACTAGTTGAGACAAAACGGATTAACACTATAAATTTACAAAACACTAAGTACTATACAAAAGTGACAACATGACAAACAACATGACACAAACCAATCCTGTGGTGATGAGGTAATGAGTTGAGGTAGTCAGACGGGAACAGTAAACTTTTCTTGTGATTAGCAGCGAAGATATAAAAACAGCAGGTATACAGTAGCTAGTTTGTACGCTAGCTACAGTTTGTTGTTTGAGTTAGCTTTTTTTATGTAGTGTATTTAATGTACTTTTGTTATGCAGTTATGATGCTATTTTGTTGACATTTCTCACCGTGGCAGAACCAGTACACATTCAGTTAGTATACAGCAACTTATATTATATTACAATATTTCCTGCCTGTGTATTGTTCGTAAATATCATGATTACGCTAACTTACTCATTCGCTAGCCTCACCAGTCATTAGCTACATAGCTCCTTCTCTGTTCCATAGGAATTATTTACCTAGAAAAAAACATTTCCTAGGCTTTAACCATCTGCACTCGCTGTATTTTCCCGTTCTTCGCACGTTCTTGCAGCGGCAGCACAACTGCGCTTTTAATCGTTTACATTCCTCGTTTTATTTCTGCGCTGTGCTGCAACCTGTGGCAGTGAACGCTTAGAAACGTGAACGAGAGCGAAAACAAGAGAGAGTGAGAGCGAACCACAGGAATGCCTACATCAGCAAGATTAATGTTAAGTGCGTTAAAGACACACAAACTTTCTTTCTTGCCTACAAACACACACACATACACAGGCACACAAACACACATACACACACACACACACACACACTCTTTCCCTCTTATGCGCACATTTCCCTTTGCTTGGTGCCTGGCTCGGTGCCACTCATTCTTCTCGTTAAGCGTCTACGGCTGCAGCCTATAAGTAAATAAACTTCTCCACCCCACCCGAAACCACCTTCTCCCTCTCCGCACTCGTTTAAAAAACCGCTCTCCCTCCCTCTGCTCGTTTAGAAACCACCATCCCTCCTTCTACTCCTTTATAAACTGCCGTCCACCCCTACGCTCATTTACAAAACCACCATCCCTCTCTCCACTCGTTTAAAAGCCACCATCCCCTCCCTCGTGTCCATGCCCCTGACTGCACCGCCTAAGGGAGTTTTGGAAGTGGGGATGGTGTGGTTGGGGGGACTGAAGTGGGTGGTGGGTAAGGGGGTAGGACGCGGTATGTAATGTGCGCTATCGGAGTGTAGTTTGTGTACAACATTCCGCAAACATGATGCGTTCCAAGCCGGAGAAAGTGAGATCCGAATGAATGATTACAGATTACACTCTGTTTAGCATGCAGATTATTCGGCATCTCCGTCCGTCTTCGGTAATGCGCAATGACTTTAAACACTGATCCGGAATTGCCTACATGTGTGGATTTTCATCTGCTATTATGGTTTATATGAAAGATAATCATCGCGGAGGTCCTATGGGATTAAGTATCATTATCAGATAATCCGAGGCACACCTGGACCTGATTAGAACCGATCCTACATCAAACTCACAGCCTCAGAAAGAGCACAGTTGAAACTTGGCCTTGGGCTCGGATTAGAGCTTCGAATGCAAGCTATTATTATGACGCTTACAGACTTGTACAACAGCAAGCGGCATATGCGCCGGCGACCTCCTGACATGCGCCGTGTAGGGAGATGTCACGATTTTAATTATCACCGCGCCGTTCTCCAGAGACTTTCAGGAGTTTGAGAAAAAGCCTTATCCAACATTTATTTGAATCTATACACCTATAAACACCTGTACATGGTGCACAGGGATCAGCAGAACAACAACGTCAACCCTTACCTTATCACCTAAAAGGGTGATGTACAAAGAAATTTATTTTTTTTAATTTTTTTTAATTACCAGTGTAGTCTGTCAATCAACATTCTAATTCTGCTTTACGGAATTTGGTAGACTCCTTTATCCAGAGCAACTTACATTTTTATTTCATTATACAGTACATCTGAGCAGTTGAGGGTTCAGGGCCTCGCTCGAGGGCTCAACAGTGGTAACTTGGTGGAGTGGGGTTTAAAGCTTGGATCTTCCAATAAGTAGTCCAATGCCTTAACCAATGAGCTACCTCTACTCCTACTCAATTATTCTCAATTCAGTCCTTCATCTCTACTTTATTCTATTACTCACTTCCATTGCATTCTACTATCCATCCATCCAGAGCACTTGACTTTGGACTGTCAGAGGAAACACACACTCCATGCACACAAGACTCCAGTGATAACTAACTTTTTTAAGTATTATTACTTGTCAGGTATATTCTTTATTCAAATATGCTTCACATTACCCTGTGACATATACTGACTATATGTAAAAAAAAAAAAAAAATTTAAATACTGTGTGTAATCACATCTACAACCTGTCTTTGTGTTACCATCTCCATTGCTGTTGGATATCCGAAATTTCCTTTGAGATCAATAAGGTATCTACGTATCTATCTATCTATCTATCTATCTATCTATTATTCCGTTCTATTCTATCCTTCAATTCTATTTGTTCATTGTACTACACTCTATTTCACTCTGTTATTCCGTTCTCATTTAATAATTAATTCTTAAACTCTGTTGGATTCTGTTTCTATATATTTCTATATATTCTTTATTTGGATTCTATTTCTAGATTTGTATTCTATAGTTCAACTTGAATCTATTCATCTTTTTCACTATTTTGTTATTCGTTTCTATTAATTTACTCATTTCTATTATTATTCTAATTCATTTTTATTAATTTACTCTACTTTATTGTTTATTGTTTCATTCTACTCTATTCTATCAATCTTTTCTTCTTTCTCACTCTACTCTTCCTTATTATTTTACTCCATTCTGAAACATTACATCATTCGACACTATTATTCAGTTTTGTTTAGTTTTTTTTGTCTTACTCCTCTTTATCCTGCTTTATTAATCTAATTTATCATTCTATTCTATTCTTTCATACCACTTTTCTACTGTAACCCAGTATAACTAGGCTTATTAAAGCTCATTCATTAATAGCAGCTTTTTATAGTGCAATGTCAGAGCCTGGTGTTAGTCTTCAGTGCTTCATGTCCAATCATAGCACAACCCTGACACACCAAGATTACCGGGCTGCTACTGGACTGGGCTGCTACACTGGGACACTTTGTCTTGCCCTATAAAAGCTTTTTAAACTTTGATGTAAAATCCAGGATATCTGTAAACCAAATCTCTAACTGTAACACAAAGGATGCTAGGATATATAGCACACACACATATATACAGTATGTATACACACATCAGTCAGAGCTCCAGTGCAGGAATGTGGTATAGGCATAAGGGTCGACATCTCAGCTCTCAGTGTGTACAATATATTATAGACTGTAAACAGTGCTCTCTGGCAGCTGGCACGGTTCGGCCTCGGAGTTCACGTCAGGTAACCGTATTGTACATTACGCAACGGCGTGGCGATATTTCCCCGACAGATGGAGAGATGCCAGCGAACGCTTATCTACGGCCCGAGCTGCGCACTTTGGACTAAAGGTCAGGAGAACGATCCAATCTGGAGAACCATGCACAAAGACCACATATAGTGCCACCTGTACAAAACTTTCCACACTAAGTACAAAAGCAAAAAGGCAAGACAGATAAAAAATGATTAGGTTTCTAATGATCAAATTGGGAATGTGTATTCTATTGAGGCTGTTTTTATTGCCAGCCTTTTTAGACACACATCATAGGGATGACTGATCTATATTAGTCTTTCTGGTATGGATGAATTACAACAAGCTGTCCGCACATCCAACACACACACACACACACACACACACACACACATGCATAGACAGAAATAAATGACCTTGGATGTGTTCTATCAATACAACAGTACTGATAGTGCGAGTTTGTACACACACACACACACACACACACTTGTGCCAAGCGCAGCCCGTTGCATCATACTGTCACAAGTCGTGTCAGTTAACAAGCGACGCCAACTTATTTAACATTCCTCTGCTTAGTTTTCTGTTCATTGCCCATGACCAGAAGATCTGGACAGAGGCGCATAGCGAAAGATCCCACAGGCCCGACAGCACCCAAGCGTCGTGCGCGGTCCAGAACGGGACTTTTCCATGTAACGTGTGAGGAACTGACAAATCGAAAAAAACTTAAAATTATGAGACGCTGGAGGATTGTGTGGAATTGTGGCAACAAAGTCTCGAAACCAACTCTGGTTACAGGAGGAGTTAAAAAAAAAAAAAAAAAAAAAAAAGTTCAGGACAAAATATGAAGTAACTGTTATGAAAGGATCTATTATGACATGGCTCCACACACTGAAGTGATTAGAGGTTGTGTGGTTATGTAATGCGTGTGTGTGCGCATGTGTGTGTGTGTGTGTCTGCATTAGGGGGCTATTTGCTCATACATAGAACTGCTACCATGACTAAAACCTCTGGTTTGAGGTGAACGCACAATCATGGCTGGAGGTAATAACAGTTTCGTACGGTAACAGAATACGTCGCAATGTGTTGTCAATTTATTTCCCAAATACCACAGCGCTCTTAAATTCTCCATCCTGATTGGCTGATTTATTTTATATAAGAGCAGCATTAGTACTGACGTACTGTGGTTCCCACAGGTTTTTCTTTCTATAGTAACAGCTAACACAGAAAGCCGTACGACAAAAGCTACGCAAAAAGAGACGTACTGTATAAGGAAGGAGTCTCCAGTGTCGCTCACTAGGTTTTTAACTACAGGAAAGTCATGTTTTTTTTTTAGATATACCTTTGAGAGACAAAACAACAGTAAATATAACTATAAATAGATTTTTTTTAATGTATGCCACGTATTTCTTTAATAAACTGAAATTTATTATAATTGCTAAATTGTAGTGTTGTAAGAAAAATGACGCTCACTTATGTTTAACACGATGTGCTGTTATCGGAAAATAATTTACTTTGAGGAGGTAAAAATCACATCAACTTTTCAGCTACGTTTACAATATCTCTTAGAGATTCCACCTCATCTGATAAGAGGTGTGTTTATATATATATATATATATATATATATATATATATATTTATTTTTATTTA
>JAQMYL010000010.1:6111626-6122509 GCA_030014365.1 Clarias pachynema | reverse complement strand
TATCGGCGAGTACTGAAATGCAAGTACTCATACTCGTACTCGTTTTCCAAAAAAGTGGTATCGGTGCATCCCTAATAAGATCAGTTGTAAGTGTTTAGAAGGATAATATTGAACCTATTGAACAGATCACCTCCATTGAAGATTCTTTCAGATTGGGCAGAATCAGGTCAGACTGGTGTTTAGTTTTATTCCGATTGGGCTATTATTCCCTTTATTAGTTAAACATCATATGGCCTATGTATGTCTATGCACCTCGTGGTAATTTTCCCAGTACAGCCTACCCCAAGTGTGGTTTTTTGTTTTCTTTTACTATATTTGTGCTGTATTACACGCAGCGTACAGTACATGTCATATTAGCGTACAGTACAGGAGGGAAAACAAAGGAGAAGGTGAAAGACAAATCTCTAGCGGGGATTTCATTCCTGAGGTGAGATTTTGCGACTTGAGACGAAGCCCATGTCGTTCTCTGACATATAGACCCGCAGGGCTAAGAACTTCCTGAGGCTCAACTCTTCATTTCCCCAGACACCTTTAACAAACTCAGCGATCTCACCTCATCAGTTCACGGCTTTCTGCCTTTCCTCCTCAGCTCGGGTTATGAAACATGGCCTCGGTTTAGATTTGAGTCTTTTAACGCATCAAAAACGCTTATTCATTCGAGTACGTCCCTGTTCACCCCTTCTGCAGCAAGAACCATCAATCATGGATTCGTCTCGATTCCCATGAATAGTCGTGGCACCGTGGAGTGGATTTTAGTCCAAAAAAAAAAAAAACTCACACACACACACACACACACACACACACAGATAGAGTATTCTGGTTTTATAGTGAGGCAATTATTTAGAGTGAAAAATGTGCTGCAAATTCCCTTTCTTTAATTTTTGTGAATGAACCTATCAAGTAAACAAAGCTAATACCTCCCAGTTTAGCACTGTTTTATTCCCAGCCCAAGGCATTAATAATGTTCTGACAATGCTTGTCAGTTCACTTCCTGACTCCTCAGTATATATAAACACACCTGGACCTCTGACTGATTAAGAAGTCTTGCCAACTGTTACAGATGTACATGTCCTGAGCCTTGCTTCTCCACTAATCTGCTCCCATTTTTTAAAATGAGTGGTGTTCAAGCCAAACCGGGACTTGTGAGGAAATTTTTGTTGAATGAAGGTGAAGACTTCAAGCACAGTATAGTGATGTGAGTCTTAGCTGCAGTAAAACATTCGAATGGCGCGGACTTTTAAAGAAGAACGCACGTCCGTGATTGACGGTCAAGGTGCCGAGGTGGATCGGCATCCACTGTAGCCGTTGTGAGTGGAACGCCTGATCTGACAATCATTTACCAACACCACTTGCACATTACAGGAACTCAGCTGGGAGTTATCGCCACATCTCCCGTACATACCTGACTCTCGCTCCAAGCCATTTCCACATGTTTGGGTCATTAAAGGAGTTCCTGGGAGGCCAGTGTTTCAGACATGGGCAGACTAAGTAAACTTGATGGTATCCAAGCAGTAGTGAAACACTGGGATAAGTGCATTATTGTAGCAGGGGATTATATAAAATTAATGAAATAAAGCTTGATTTTACTCTCATAACTTTTCATTTTCTTTTATTATCAATAGTCTCGGACTGACTTGAACACTCCTTGTATATTGCTTTTGTTACTCAGTGAGTGTTTTCAATACTGTCTGATTATCGACACTGATTCTCGACCCAGCTCATTCTTTCAATCTGTATCTCAAACAACTTCATAAAACAAAAGAGCGCTGGTCTGATCGGTTACATTCGAGGGTGCTCAATTCAATAAGCGCATCAATTTCGCTGTTCCAAAAAAACAACCATTTGAAAAAATTTTATGATGATAAATACGTTGATAAAACTTACCATTTTGCCTCAAAGATCTTGGTTCGCTTTAAGACAATCGAGGATTAGAGAACGAAGCTCGCTTACTTAAAACAACACTTTATAGTTCTTTGTTCGTGACTCGCATTTCAAGGTTTTCCGTTTTTCCCCAACTCCCATGTGCATTTCGGAAACCCGTAGCATAAGTAAATCAGTCATGGGTCATCGGCTGCTCGAGTCTGAACGAGCCAACGGAGGCTTATCTGATGATGAACGAGAAATGAAATCATCACACGGAAACATCTGAACCGTACGAGAGCACGGCCGTAATTTAAACAAATAAAGCATTCGAAGGCTGGTTTTGGCAGAGCATTTGTCCTAGACCGGGCTTCCACTGCATTACTGTAATTCCATGAACTTTGCATTTTTTGCATGTGCTCTGTGCATTAGAAAGCCAGCGCATGATCAGAGAGGAAAATCAAGACAAACTCAAAATGAAATGAAATTATTGGAGCGTCATAATGAGGTACAAGATCGAATTACTTCTGCGAATAACTGGAGAAGAATCAGTCAGTTCTATATAATATTATTAAGCACACTCTACATTTAGTATGTAATTCCTTACCGTAACTTTAAAATTAAAAGCTCATATAAAGCTTCTTTTTCTTTTATATTTCAACATGTTTTTTGCAAATATAAATAAGATACATTTTTTACATGATTATTACATGCATCTATTAAATTCTTTGTTTTCAGTTTTGAATTGTTAAAAGTGATGATAACATAAAGATGTAAATTAAATCTCACTTGTTCTTAAACATTTTTTGAATAGTTTCCATTTTAGTTAGAAATACTCTTAATTTTAATTCCAATAATCATACAACAAGTTCTTGCCCTGATTCTATTATCACTGCTTAATAGACTGCTTGTGTGAGAATGCTGTGAATTCTTTCAGTTTGTTTCAGAAAATGGTTTAGAAGACTTAATTATAGTGGTGGTTTAGGAGAAGAGGAGATCAGACAAATGTGAAATGCTGACCTACTGAATCTTGAAGCCCAGCATGACACACACATACTGCATATACACACCCAAACACTAGCTTTTTTTGCTTTTCATCTGCAACTTCAAAAATTTTAATTTAAATTCAACAAAATTCAACCAACATCTAATAACCCTGGTCACTTAATGCAAAGATTTGTTAAAGGGAATTTCTGGGAAGCCAGCATTTCAAAAGTGAAGCATCAGTTAAAACATGGCTCTGTCATCCTGAGAAGATTTTCTGCCTTGATGGTATTCAAGCACTAGTGAAACGCTGGGATAAGTGCATTAGTGTAGCAGAGGATTATATTGAGGAATAATGTGTTCTTTTTTTCTGCACAATAAAAAGTCCTGGTTTGACTTGAACACTCCTCATATTACTTTTTTAAATGAGACTGCTTGTAATGTTTTAAAATTGTTATATAAAATATACAAAGGTATTCATATTAAATAAAATATAATCCACATATAATAACAGATTATTTTTACTGATGTAATGTTGCATGAGATCAGATTGCCTTTTAGCAGCCAGCAATATTGTCTAGATTTTTACTAGACATATTTTTTTTATGAAACATATTTTTACTAATCTAATTTCATACAAAGTATGCTATGTTAGTGATTCAATTAAAGAAAAAAGGCACTTCTAAGTATTCTTTATGAAACTGTGTAACATGGACATTTGTAATGATCTGAATCGACATGAATTAAACTAAATTTAAAAAATAACATTAGATTAGGGTTAGTTGGGGAGGGTTAGTGTTTGTAATTTCAGTCTCAGTGTTGCCAATTCAGTCATCAGATTTAGCAAATTTTAGGATCATCTTACTGATCACTGATCACCACTATTGCATCATGTCTGCTCCCATTGACCAATCCCCGATCAACATCATTCCCATCAATGTATAATTCATCATAACTGTTTTAATCGAATAATCACTGTTCAACATTGGTCGATGGAAGCAATCACTGATTATTATTGTTCCCACTGACCAATAACTGATCACTATTGTTCATACCAACCAATCACTGATCAAAATGATTGCCATTGATGTATAACTCATCACAACTGTTTTATCAACCAATCACTAATCAACATCCGTCAATGAAAACAATCACTCATTATTATTGTTTTCATTGACCAACAGCGGATAACCACCGTTCCCATTGACTAATCACTGGTCAGCATTGTTCAATGGAAACAATCAGTGGAAACAATCACTGATCACTACTGTTCCTATCAAACAGTCACTGATCATTGTTGTTCCTATGGACTAATCGCTGATCTACATTTTTCCATTGAACAGACACTAATCCCATGCTTCTCAAAACCCCTACACTGATCACTGTTTTCCTCACAACCAATCACTGATCACCCATCCTCACAATGATCAATCCATCCATCCATCCATCCATCCATCCATGCATCTACTGTATCCATCCAACAAGAGACAGTGAAGGGCAATGGTGATTATCATTGTGTTTATTCTCATTTTACGACCATGGTGGGACATTCGGACATTGACCAATCACTAAACACTATTAATCCCAACAACCAAACACTAACCACCATTCTTCCCACTGATACAGTTTGTGCCACCATTGCACTTTGATATGTACAAAAATAAAAATGACCTATTATTTCATTTTGTAAGAAATTCGGCATCTTTTGATGCCATAACCACAGAATTCTTCTTTCTGCATAAAACAAACTGTAACCTTTTATTTTCTACTCAGGCAGAGGACTTATTCCGTTCTGTTCTTCTCTAGAGCGTCTCCAGGAAATTCCCATTTAACGTAATTTGATATGCAAATAATCATGACGAATCGACGATTATGCAAATCATGGCGTCACCTAGCGACTTTTTGCGCGTGCCTTTAGCTACCTTTGAAAAGAGTTGGCAGCAGTGCTTCAGTACACAGCTCAGAGTTTAAAGCTAGCTCAATCATCAGGCTGGAAAAAAAAACTGAGTCTAACGTTAATAACTCGAGCAAGCACGAGTAAGCATGCAGCACACACTTAGATCGCGTTAGATCACCCACAGGCTTGCTCATGTAGGGGTCAGGTGTCTGGCCAGGACAGCACTCTCAGCCTGCACGGAGGCTGCAGGACTCAGCAGGGCTGTGCTACATGCAAACCGCTCAGATCTCTCGATGCGCGTAAACGTGGCCTGGAGTGAGCTGAGCCAAAAACCTGCGATCCGCGCCGCGGCCACCGAGCACAAAGACGGCATTCATTATAAAGGATTGGGGGGGGGAAAGTCCGAACTCCGTCCGAGACCCTGGCTGTGATCCAAATCCCAAACTTCGGTGCTGTGCACTTGCATACTAACAAGTGAGTTTTATTAAGTGCACGCTCCGGCATGCACGAGGGAGAAAGATTGACTTATAATATACTAAGTGCACGCTCCTGCATGCAAGAGGGAGAAAGATTTACATATAATGTACTGCGTGCACGCTCATGCATGCAAGGGGCAGAAAGATTTACATATAATATACTAAGTGCACGCTCCTGCATGCGAGAATTAGCTCTAAAGGGCCAAAAAGATTTACTTGTGATATATCGAGCGCGCGCTTCGCTGTGCGTGTCGCGCGCGCGCTTGCTAATTAGCGTTAATTAAAGAGAAAGACAGATGTGCACGAGCTGACCCCTGACAGCTATACTGTATATAAATATATAATTGTTTATCCGAGCATAAGGACATTCATCTTTCTGTCGCGGTATATTTCGCTAAATCGCTCGCGACAGGATCACTTTCCCGCGCGCGCCTGAAACAACACTGGATCCTGGGTCTGGCTCTCTGGGCTCGTGCACTTCACACGTGCTGCCGCTTATTCTGTTTGAGTCTTTACAGGACGTGCAATGTGCTGAGCAGAAGGCTAATTACACTGATTACCCAAGCACCTTGGGCGACGTGAGGTGTGTATAATCCATCAGCTGGTTTCCCGAGAACCTGCCGGGCCAGAGCGGAAAAACATTTCAGCAGACACGAGCAAACATTTCAGCTGAACTGTACGACTGTTAAAGCCTGCAGACAAACCTCTGCTTCTTCAGGATCTGCTCTGTGAATGCAGGGATTCACTGCACACATGCACAGCAGGGAAAACTACAGCCTCTAATAATATATTTTTTTTTTAAAAATCTTTAAAATGAATTAATATCATACCGTATATCACTAAAACTGCTCTCACAGGTTGACACACAGGTTGTGTTTACTTTTTTACTTTTAAAAAAATTAGAAAAGCAAAACTGGCCTCCGAACAAATCCCGCACTCTACTATTCATATTAATTATTAATAATCATATTTTCATGGAGCGACTCAGTGACCTGCAGCCTCTGCTCCTGGGCCTGCAGGAAAAGCACGACACTTGCCAGGAACCCGAGGCCAAGAGCAAACTCTAAGAAATGAAGCAATAATAATAATAACAACAAAATAAATAAATAATAAAAAGGAGGAAATTGCATATAGGAAATATGGACATTTTGGATGCTGTTCTTTTTAAAATAAATATAATCATAATTGGTTTGCGAATAAAAATGTCAGTTCTAAATATAACGTCGAGGCTGAGGCTTTAGTCAGAATCAAGCTTTATGCAAAGTCTGGCCAACAGCTAAAGTTTTGAGCCAAACACTAAAAAAAAAAGGAAGAAAATTCGGGTCGGGGTTTAATAAATAAATAAAATGAAATAAATAAATAAATATTATCCTCTCATACACTCGCACATACCCTCAAGTTTGTTTGTTTTTTATATTTTTTTAAACAGCACTAATAATAATAATAATAATAGTAATAATAATAATATTTAACAATACATTTAATTTTCATGCTCACATTTAATTTGCATTCATGAGCTCTGTGCACTCGTTTATTATTTAAATTTACATACTCATCTACACATCATTTCCAGATATTAAATCAAAAGACATGATGGACAGGCTATGCACGAAAATAATGAATTAATAAATGAAAATAAAACAGCCAAATGTTGATGTTAAGAACATGAAATTAAATGGAATTATTATTATTATTATTAAATCCTCAGATGAATAATACCCATGTGGATATCATACAGGCTGTGCAAGAGTTAGATCCAAGATACGACTGAGCAGCATGCTGCACTTTTCAAAGCAAGACAAGAAAAAAAAACATTTTGAATGCTGTTCATTTATTAATTCCAAAGAATTGAATTAAGTGCAAAAACAACCTGTTTAACTGTTGCACAAAAACTAATATACTAGAGACATTTGTGACTTTTCCCCCCTTGTGTTTGCATTGACTTAGGTGTTCAGATGCAACATTTCACAAGGAGTGTCTCTAAATCACACATATAGCCTATTATAAGAAGAAGAATAATGATGAATGCAAATAAACAGGTGAGATATTCATCCTGATCCCAACCCGCAGTGTGTTGCAGGTTGCATGCTGTTAGAATAATGCAGGTGCACTGCTAGCCTTTAAAAGAAAGAGTTCAGTTGAGCTGAAGTCGTTCTGAAGTCGTTTTTTGTCTAATCAGCTGTTTAAAAAAAAGAAGAAGAAGAAAGGAAAGTAAGAAAAGAACCATGTGCATACTGACAGCTGTTCATTCTGTCATCTTAGTTTGGATCCAAACCTTTAGGCACAACTGATTAAAAAAAAAACAGTGCGTATAAATTTAAAAACAGAGAGAGAAACGCAAAATGCATAACACGGTGTTAATACGAAGCGTCCCGAATACGGCTTAACACGACGGAACAGACGCGCGGGCGCACGCGTGAGCGAGAGGGGGAAAACGATCACGCCGTCCGGGATGTCCTAGCATTTTGCACATAATATTTCATAACACGCATACAGTGCAGTATGCATGGGTTGTTGCTGTGTGTGCGTGAGTGTGTGTAGCTGTAGATTGAGTGTGTACGCGCCATTTTCTCCGAGAACCCATGTGCACTGAGACAAAACAGATCCGCGCGCTGGAAAGATGCCACGCACGAGGGGGGTTCGAGAACCGGGAGAGCGCGCGCAGGGGAGGGCAAGAGCGCGGAAGAGTTAAAAAAAAAAAAAAAACACACACACACACACACAAGAGTAAAAAGGAAGAGCAAACACCCCCTCCTCTGAACACACACACAGACACACGCACTCACGCGCGCGCGTGCACAGCAGAAACATTTTTTTTAAATATCAAAAGCAAGAGATCAAAAGCAAAAGTTGCAACAATGCATTTCAAAATCACAGTGCACATGCGCAAAACATCAAAACTGATCAATAATACATATCTATTATTATGATGATGATAATGATGGTTATTGTTATAATAATTGTTATAGTTGCATTACCTGTGTCAGGCAGTACGGAGAATACATAGCTACTTCGGAATTAAACATTGGAGGAGCGTTTACAGAGCTGAATGGAAGTTCGCAGTGTCGGGTCGCATAGCAATAACTCGCGCTCCTGCCCCGCCCCCCTCCTCTTCCTCCTCCTCCTCCTCCGCCTCCCCACTCCTCCAACAAACCCCGCCTAGGAGCCAGAAAGTGAAAGCTCAAACTTCTGGCAAGGAGGAACAAGAAGAAGAAGAAAAACACACACACACACACACACACACACACCATGTCCTCTTCTACTTCTCTCAGGCTGTACGTCTTTTCCTCTCTAATTGCAATCACATTTCAAAAACAGGTTTTTCTAAAGCACCTCACCTCACGCCCAGACTTTAAGTCAGAATAAATGCTCTCACCGCATCACCATTTCTGTATACTGCTTTGAAAACCCATACTACCCCATATTCTTTCTGTATGGGTTTCCTCAGGGTTCCCTGGTTTCCTCCCACCTCCCCAAAAACGTGCAACATGAGTGACCTGGCTATGCTATTGCTGTACGCGTTTGTGGTGTGGGGTAATTATAAGGTTGTAAAACCTCAGGACAAACAACATTTCAAATTGGAATTAAAAACATGGGTGCCTAAATGAAAGCGTGTCTTTTGTTTGGATTGTCCGACCATGTGAAGCTCATGTAAAACTACTTTTAGTGCACTTTTACAGCCACAATCCTGAGTTGTGACTAGAATGGATTGGAAAGTTTATATATATATTTGGGAATGCCAGTTAGACTAATCTGCATATATACATACATACACATCATACTATTTTTCTTTTCCTGAAGTGTGTATACATTTTTTTGGCTGACATACACATCTGTGTGTGTGTGTGTGTGTGTGTGTGTGTGTGTGTGTGTGTGTGTGTGCAGTGACTCTATTTACATTGTACAGTTATGCAGATAACCCAGTACTGTGTATTCACTGCATACCCTTGTTATATAAATGTAATATATACACAGTACCAGTCAAAACATTCCTTCTAATTCAATGTTTTTGGTTAAGTGATTTATTACTGGAGATCTCAAAATTATTATTTAACACACATGCCACATATATTGCATGAAGGTCAGCTGTCCTGGAACAGTTATTGCAAAAATAATATCGTCAAATGCAGTTGGAAAACCCATCAAGCACCATGGTGAAACTGGTTTTCATGAAGACTATGCAAGAAAGCAAGACCAAAACGTTACCTCTATTGCAGAGGAGAAGTTCATTTAGAGTCACCAGCCTCAGAAATCACCAATTAACAACCAGAACTTCAGATTAGAGCCGTTATGAAGGATTTACAGAGCATCAGTAGCAGAAACATCTCAATATCAACTGTTCAATTATTGCGTAGCATTGTTTCACAGTGTGGAAAGAAATAAAAATCAGGAAAGAGTAGTTAAAAGATGTGTCCAAACCTTTATGAATATATATAAGCTTTATTATTTAACCTTTTTAACCAGTACCTTATACGTTGCACAATGCCAATATTTGCACTTGGTGTACATACACTACTATTTGCACTTCTGGTAGATAATATTTCTTTGCTGAGAACCTGTACTGTGCCAAGACAATAACGTTTAAAAGTAGAGAAGGGAGGCTTTACATTGTTTTGTGAGCAGCCATATTTATCTGACATCACAACACAAGCAGGGAAAGAACTGATAATTGAAAAGACTTCCCCAAGCTGGTTGAAATTTTATCAATAGTTGACTGGAAACTTTGACTGGTTGTAGGCAGGAAAATATAAGTTGCAACTTTGCCATCAATACAGTATCAGTTACGTCTATGTGCATGTGTGTTGCTCTGTGATGGACCGGTGTCATATTCAGGGTGTATTCCTGATTCACCCAACAGTCTTCCCAAAATATGTTGCAACCCCGACCAGGACTAAGCTCTTACTGAGTAATGTACTCCTTCAAAAAAAAAAATCTATCTTTTAAAGAGAATCTCCCATAAATTTTACACTCTCACAAATCTTATTTAAGGTATTTTTAAGGTACTAAATAAGATATTTCTTACATAATTTAAGGTACATAATCAGACCCTACAGACTACCATCAAATCTTAATTTTAAAAAGTAATTAGAGCTACACAGCATGTACCTTTTTGAAATAATGAATATGTACTAAATCTTAAAAAAAAGAAGGAAAAAAAAAAAAGATGTAACCCCTGACAAAAGGGCTGGGTCATGTGACAAAATGTCATGTGACGAATCTTGAAGGCATTTTTATGATATATGAAATATAGGTTTGTTCATATTGAGAGTTTCAATAATTTGTCATATGTACTTTACAGCTCAATGAAATTATTTATTTGCATATCCCAATTAGGAAGCTGGGATTAGAGTAACTGAGCGCAAAACAAAAATTAACAAAAATGTAGTAAGAATTATTAATAATAAATATGATTAAATTAGATAACCATAAAAAACAATTAGATAACTGTAATATCTCAGAAAAGAATATGATTGTGATTATAATTGTATTAACAACATTATTGTTAATTAGTAATATAATGTAATATTCATTTGCTAATATTATAATTATAATAATATAATAATAATAATATAATAATAATATAATAATAGGGGGCAGTGGTGGCTCAGTCGGTTAAGGCTGTGGGTTACTGGGTTACTGATCGGAAGGTCGGGGGTTCGAACCCC
>JAQMYL010000010.1:6098062-6110621 GCA_030014365.1 Clarias pachynema | reverse complement strand
TGACCCCCCCCCCCCTTTTTTTTTTTACCCCATGTTAATCAGACGATATAAACCACACCATTCCTCTATCTTGTGACCTTTGAAATTAGGTGTTGTCCTAATTACCTAGTTGGCGAGACAAAAACCTTTGGCTAGACTACTAATAATCAACTTATAGTCTTGTGTAAAAAAGGAAAAAAATGCTAATATTTTGGCAGGAGCCTCATACTCTATAACTAAGCTACTCTGTGTGTTTAATACACCAAAAATAAATAAATAAATAAACAAACAGATTTATTTTTATTTTCTCTGACTCTGACTCACCTAGCAGGCCATGTACAGTCCCCACATCCTTTGGACCACTAAACCAATGTGTTTTGATCAGCTAACCATTAAAGGCTACGTTTGCCTCTAGTTTAACATTCTATAGGCTTACCATGCTATTATTCATGGATGGAAAAATTTTCCTGGCTCTCTGATGAGCATGAGGGTTGTTTTACAGTCAGAAAGTCACCTAAAATATGGGTAAACATAAAAAATAAGATGTATTAAAAAAAAAAAACTCTGTTCTTTGAACAGATAGTGTAAGAACTCAAGTTCTGCAAAAAGCTAATTTGAACCTTCCCACTTGTTAAGTGCGTGTTAAAGTTAATGAATTGGTTTAAATAAATTGGACCAAATCCAAATCTGTGAACATTGCTGGATGTTGCATTGAGTTTAAATAACCGTCCATCCTTTCATTCTTTCCCTTGGTAAACTGCTAGATGGCCACCATTTGCATAGTAAAATGTGATTGGCTCTTATATTTTATGATCTGTCACTTCCCTACCTACACTTCATGTACTGTTTCCAGTATACCACTTTAAACAAGTAATGGAACCAAATGTTTGGCAATCAGCCATAACACCCTATTCATTCATTCATTCATTCATTCATTCATTCATCTTCTTGTACAGGGTCCAGGGGCCTGGAGCCTATTACAGGAGATTAAGGGCATGAGGCAGAGTACATCCAGGACAGGGCGCCAATCAATCGCAGGAGAACTGGAGAGAACCAATTAGCCTAATCTGCATGTCTTTGGACCGTGGGAGGAAACCAGAGTTCCTGGAGCAAGCCCACCAACCACAGGGAGAACATGCAA
Organism: Clarias pachynema; assembly: GCA_030014365.1. Lineage (NCBI taxonomy): Eukaryota > Metazoa > Chordata > Actinopteri > Siluriformes > Clariidae > Clarias > Clarias pachynema. The sequence continues at coordinate 6,109,501 of JAQMYL010000010.1, read as the reverse complement.
ACTCCACGAAGAGTTTGAGGCAGAAATCGAACCCTGGAGGTGCGAGGCCACGGGGATAACCAGTATGCCACTGTGCTGCAAAACCCTACTTATTTTTTATTAAACTGGGATTCTTAGGGCTTCTTTAGAGAGTTACACTTATCTATATTCATCCATCCATCTAGGAACCTCTGTAGTCCAACTGGGGATCGTGAAGGCCAATAGTGACCATTGTATTTATTCCCATTTTGTACAACCGTGGTAGGAGCGCTGGCCTAATCTGCATGTCTTTGGACTGTGGGAGGAACCTGGAGTACCCGGAGGAAACCCACCTAGCACGAGATGAACGTGCAAACTCCATGTACAGAGACCCAACACGGGAATCGAACCCAGGTCCTTGAGGTGCAAGGTGACAATGCTAACCATATGCCAACCATATACCTACAGTATATAGCAGTTTATATCCTGTAAAACCATTCAACAATTCTCCAAACACCAACCACTTAGCAAGCTAGATATCACATTTTGAGACAGTATTTACTTCTTTTGGGCTACAGCAGCAACAGAACAGAACAACAGCATTTGCCCTTCCTTGAACAACTTTTGTTAGGTATGCATACTGCATACTGGGAACCCCTCACAAGACCTGATGTTTTTGTCTGCTATTTTCATACGTTTATCAGGTTTGGTGACACAATAGCATAGTTACACCTCCGCGGGTCTGTGTGTGTGACGTTTGCATGTTCTCCCCGTTCTTGGTGGGTTTCCTCCAGATACTCTGATTCCCTCTTACAGTCCAAAGACATGTAGATTAGGTTAACTGGCGTTCCCAAATTGCCCGTAGTGTGTGTGTGTGTGTGTGTGTGTGTGTTTGTGTAATTGTGTGTGTGTGTGTGTGTGTGTGTGTGTGTGTGTGTGTGCGCGCAATCCCTGTGATGGATTGGCAACCTGTCTCCTGGGATAGGCTCCAGGCTCTCCGTGACCCTGTACGCAGGATAAAGCAGTATAGATGATGAATGAATAAGCGACGAATAATCACGTTCACCATGACAATTTTTCAAGCCTTGAAATACTTTACAGTCAGTGAATGTTGGTGATTAACATTTATTGTCATGCATGGAGTAAACCGAAGGTCAGTACGTTAAACCAAGGTTGGGTAGCTCTATAAAGCTGAGACCATAATTCGACACGTTAAGTTAACAATGAATCACGTTCACGTCTCTGATTCACGCGTTGTTGTGGCTACACGTTCCTCGCCATGATTTTTTTAGGAAACAACTCAACCCTTCTAACCTTGACATTACTAAAAGATATCTTTAAATTTGAAGTAAAGCTACTGAGAACAACACGCGCATGATGACAGATTTTAACATCACAAATAATTTGCAGTTGCTTTGAGGCTAGGCAACCAGTGAAACAAGCTAAAAGTTCTCCAGGAGAATGAGGTGACTGAAAGAAATGGGAGCGAGAACATGGCCAGTAGAGGAACAAATCACATAGGGGAAAATAGACAGCTAGAGACAAGGAGAGAGTACAAGAAAAGAAAGAGAGAGAGAGAGACAGAGAGAGAGAGAGAGGGCATAGAAGGGTGAGACTGCTTGGATACCCGGTTTGTCTTACCACGCCCAAGGGCAACAACCCAAATAACTGCTGCATAGACCAGCACAAAGTCTACACTCACACACAAGTAAGTCATTAAACACACTAAGAGTGTGAGGTAAAATAAAAAAGAAATCATTTAATTTTTTACGAGCGATTTTTTATTCCTACACACACGCAACCCCCACCCCCCCCCTCTCTCTCTCAGCCTCCAGCTAAGCAGGGGTCCAGAAACAAGAAGTTGAGGTTAGCGGTTTCAGTCGGTAATGCTCCCATTAAAACACACAAGAAATGCAATATAGTTAGAGCATGTGGTTTTCCCTTCTAACATGCACACACTTGCATACGCACACACGCACACACACACACACACACACAATGAATCTCAATCCCTCCCATATGGCTTGTACTTAAACGAGGTTAATGGCGTTTTACGCAGATATCTTCGCTCTATAGAGCTTAAACAGCACGTCCAAACGCACAAAAGCATGCCATATGATATAAGCGTATTGTCTCATTAACCGAGCTGATCTTCAGATTATGTTATAAATCAGATTTAGTCATTTCATCCTGTATATGGGAAAGAAGCTTTACGTCGATCCACCTGCGAATGAATCGAACGCTTGTGTGAGACTGGAAGTTAATTCTTGGCTAGAGAGAGGACTAATCAAACGCCCCATTCATGCGATCGAAATCAAAGTCCAATACCCTGTAATTCCACGAGCGCCGTTATTATCTGGCTGGCATTTGAATAACCGGAGAACAATAAGCTGCTCCCTAAAGGCTCTGACACGCTGCACTTTAGCAGAGGGAACTGCTTCGAACAAATTTCGAATATGGGACATTCTCAGGGTTTTAGTGCTAATCAGTTGGTCACAGTAGTGAAGAGGTGAGCAATACGGCAATAACAACAACAACAACAACAACAAAACAATCATATCATGATACTGTATTGTGAAAAGGTGATTTGCAATACAGAACAGATACAGTATGTATCATGACATTTACAATAAAAGAGAACTGGCGCTCATGAATGTTTGAATGCACCAAAGATTTATTTGGAGCAAAGCACATTTTCTGTTTTTTTTTTTCCTACTAAAATTGATTATTAGACAGTAAACCTGAGCAGATGTGAAATTTACATTTTTACATTTTGGCCAATATTATTATTATTATTATTATTATTATTATTATTATTATTATTATTATAAATAATATTTCAATAATAACCTTATATTAAAGGTTACCTATTATGCAAAATTTATGCTTTTTGGTCATTTTAAGACATTCAGATCTCCAGTGTGTGTACAAAAAAAACATGAAGAAAAAAACATATATTCTAAAAAAAATTTACATTATTATTATTATTATTATTATTATTATTTATTGGTCCAGGACTTAAACAAGCTAATTAAATTTTCCTCCTAATGTGACAACATATAAGGGAAACCCCTCCCCTGGCTTGTTGCTCAGCTCTGCAGTTCCCTGGAGGGGGTGTGGTTTAGCAGTAACTCATTTACATAGACACTGAAACAGCACACTTGGAGGAGGGGTGAAACAAATTGAGTTTTAGGTATTAAAAAATGCATTATCTGATGGATATTTTATTCTGATGGCATCATTAACACACACACACACACACACACACACACACACACTGAGACTTGTGTCCAAGAAAACCCGAGACTTGTTGAAGAAATAGCATAATATGGAACCTTTAAATAAACATTATGTTCCAACGCTGTCAGATTTCTGCAATTTTGGCATTTATTAAATTACTTTAATTACCAAAAGCATATAACATATAATTTCATGTTATCTTTCATGTTCTTTTCTCATTTCTATTCTAATCTCATTTCTATTGTAATGATCTCTATTATAAAAATTATTATTTAAAAAGTGATCTTGATTCAGCCACGAACACAACACGTTTTTGCATTGCTGATCGTTAATGGTTTCTGGGTGAGTCATGGGAAAATCCATCACATCATTATACAAGAGCGATTCACAATTAAACCCAATCTGAAATAGTTTCAAATTCACTCTACTCTGTTTTATTTTTTTTATATTTATTTGGAACATTGATTTTCTTATATAACTGATTTATATCAGTGTGTATTAATTCACATGCCCTCTTTTACATCAACTCATCGTACGGTCATGCAGTCAAAATGTTTTAAAAACATTCCAGTAGATTTACATCAGGCAAATAAAAGTAAAGGGTGAGATCTGTCTTTAAATATGTAAATAATATGAAAAAAAAAAACACTTGGACAGTAAAAAAAACGGGTCCTGTAATGGAAATTAAGCAGGCCTTCTTTTTCTTTCTCTTTTTTTTTGTTTTTTATTCATCTTGAGCAATGACACTACTATTATGGTTTAAATGTGTGTGCAAGTATATTTTTAGAAGTCATGAACTGGGATCCATCTCTATACATAATTGTATTAAATTATGTTATTGTGGCTGAATTGGAATTTCTGAAAGAGTCCTACCACTATTATTGCCTTTTTGTAAAGCTGACCTTGAAACTCCTATACACAGACACATACACACACATGCACACAGTCCAGCAGGAATAAAGCGGTCCCTCATGAAATAAAATAAAAATTCCAAGGATAATGTTAAATACTGAAACAAAAAACTCATGAAAATCTACTGAATGAACAAAAGAAAATCTTCTGTAAAAAAAAAAAAAAAAAAAAAAGCCAAAATGAGAGATATAGCCTGTAATTTATTTATGTTCTCACAACAGTGATGAACAAAATCACCAGGAGGAAAAATAAAAATAAATATCATAGCAGGAGAACAGCCTCCCTGCGCCATCACTCAGTTTTAGTTTATAAAGACTGGTGGGTCAGTGATGTAGAAGTACTGACACTACTTGTCACACATTGTTCTGTAGTGAAACTGATCATATCACTGTCTTAAAATAGTTCAGAATGGAGACACGGACGCGGTAATGGTGTTCATGGGCATGCTGCTGAAAGAGACACTGAGAGAAAAAATGAAGAAAAAAAAACCCACCCAACAACCGGAGAATGAGGGACGGCTCGTACCCTGTAAGTATCCGGGACCAGGAAGCACTCGGGCAGCGCGGCTCCTCGGCTCGCCTCTTCATGCACCAGATACGACTCCGTGGCCTGCAAGTCAAACAGAGAGGCACTTCATTTCACGATTCACAGCTGCTCTTATCTAACGCTCTCAGACGCTCACAAATGACCACACACAGGCCGAGTCTTAAGACATAAAGCCTCTAAAAATCCCTTTTAACGCCATGTATAACAGCCTTTCTGCACCACGCTGATTGAAGAATCAAATCTACACAAATGTTCGGTGTAATTGTAGCCGATCAGCCAAGGCACGGGATGTGTTTGAAGTTTGCCTCCGTAGTCACTTCATTTTTCTTTTTTATAGGTATATACCAAGATTCTTCAAATGTTTCATTTTTATATAAGGAATATTAGAAAAATATTCAGAATTTTGATTATTACATTAGAAACGTATTTACATTAGAAATGATATAATGCAAGTTTCAAATTTTATGAGGCACTTTAGGTGGAGTGATGCCAAACTGTGCTACAGAAAAATTAAAGTCATCCTGGTACAAAATGATGCTGCAATATTCAACTAATGCATACTCAGGTCTATGTCTAAGGAGGATCCTAGAAAGAAAATTACAATAATGGAACAAACCCTGATGTAAAATACTGCACTGTCTACCTATATTTGAATGATGTTTTTACAGTTAGGATATTTGATTTCCAGACCTACAATAAGAATCACCCATTTTGATGTTTCTTAAGGCTTGCAGATTGATTTATTCTACATCCTTGTGAGACTGTGTGGCTAATTACCTGATGTTTGAATCCACTATTCACTTTGACAGGTTTACAGTTGCATCAATGTCTAGACATTAAATTTTTGTTTAGATTTGTACCTTACAGCATCCTAAAGCCATAGCACATACAGTACTGTATGTTTACATATTTTTAACAAAGCTGGATAAATCAGTAGCCTGGGCAGCTGGAACAGGAAGGTTTCATGTCCATGTAGGCTATTAGCTTTTTTATTACAAAAAGTAGATTCGGCAACAAACTTCTTCAAAGCAAAGCAAATTTTTTATGATGTATTAATGTTTAAATGTAATGCTGTAGTGTAAACATCACTAGGCAACCAATATGTAGCTAGGCATTCTGAATTCCACCACCTGCTGCACTACATACATAAGTGAAGCTGACCATGATCTAACTTTCTTTCATTTTCATTACAAGCAATTGTTTCAGAATAAAGAAACAGTGATAAAAACGTAAACGAAAAATACAAGATAAAACCTGTCAGCTTTAATGATTACTATATATGGTCGAGGTCCAATGATTTGAATCATGCATCAATTTAAATGAATAGATAAATCAATTCATATTGAAAAATTATCTCTTATCTGTAAGTGATGGGCATCTGTAAGCTCAGGTATGTAAAAGTGGATGGATAGCACTTCCCTGTTAATGTGTTACATCATCCATTGGTGTTACATGATGTCTTCAGAAACAAATTCTAATTTGGTTGCATATCAATCAGAGGACTTCTCCAATATTTGAATAAACTGTTTCGTATTGTATTGGAGCAGGTTCAGATTTTGTTCCGTCAGATATTGATTGTTGCCTTGTAATTAATTTAAATTTATGTGTGAAATATAAACTGTATGGAAGCCTGAGGTTTACACCTCTAGTAAACAATCCCCTCATGGTCGAACACACCGAAAGAAGATAAAGGCATTAGACAGACATGAATAGTCAGAACAAGAACATGAAACCTTAGCCGAAACGTTGGCCAACAATACAACGTGCTGCATGGTTAGAAGAGGATATTAGTCGTTTCCCCTTAGTCTATATTAATGCATTTAACTTTAGTTATCTAACGTTCCATGTCAGTTGCATTTACATTAGCAGTTTTTAATTTGGACATTTAGGTTTCGAGGCAGCTGAAACACATTGCTGGGAAGCAATAAAGTAGTTCAATGGGTATAATAATTCATTGAAGATATGTCTATCCCTGCATTCCATTTCTGGTTAGCTACGTAAATTAGCACAAATGCTTCAGTCAAAAAGTTATTGACCACCATCAGACACTGATACACTGAAATGTTTCAGGTTGACGTGGCATAAGTGATGTAAATTACATTTGTTATAAAAAAATTATGCTTACAAACAAACGTGATTCAAATCATTGCAAATAAAAGGTACGTAATTAACATTTCAAGTTTAACTCTCCCGTCCTGTCCTATAGCCCGGGTTCAGTTTAGAGATGCTTTTTTTTTTTTTAAAGGACACCTTTCCGTTCACGCTAGTTCATTTGTATGCTGCGAGAAGCATTAGCAAGGCGAGAGAGAGATAGAGAGAGAGAGAAAGAGGGAGAGAGGGAAAGGCAAGGCTGAGGCCAAATCTTTGTCTTTGGAGGGGAAAAAAAGGCGGCGAACTGCATAGCCAGAAAATCCTGCGAAATCCTATTGCATTTCACAGCTTTCATGGACACAGAAACCGCACCTGGTACCGGTCCAGCCGAGCCAAAAACCATCCACCAACCAGCTATCCACCACCACCACCACCACCTACCTGGCACACACTGAACCACACACACACCACACATGCACTGATGCCCCTTATGGGACGAGTAAGCAGATGAGACACACAAACACACTTTCATACATGAAGATGCATTTGAAAATAAAAAAAAAAGAACAATGCACTCGTACATAGGCGCAGATGTACACGTGTACACACACACACACACACACACACACACATTCACATAAAACTAACCACAAATATGGGTTTTATGCATATATAGGCCTACATATTAAAACACACACACACACACACACACACACACACAACCTCATAATAAGTTCCAGCCATTGGCGCAGAGTAGTGGTGGAAAACAAAGGCTATTCATATCCCTCCCAATGAGAGGTTAGCGCTCCTGTTTCTCTCTCATGCGTTTTTATAGAGGCTTAGCAGAACCATGCTAACATCGGAACCTTGCAAACTTGCCCTTTATAATGTGCTCTATTAGTGCGTTATGGTACACAGAGTTTCAGAGCATCCTCATTGTCCTTATTATGTCTTATAGCGGGGACAGGAATTAATTTTGGCCTGGGTTGTTCAGTGTCCAGGTCTTAGCGCCTGGCACGAGGGCCGCTATGGCCGTGGATGTTAGCTTCGGCTCCAAAACCGAGAGAATAAAAGGCAGGTTTCTGCCAAAAAAACGTGGGCCAGCGGTTTTATTCATCAAAGGTCTTGGGATAAAAGTGCTGATTTATGATCAGTTTTTTTGTCTCGCGTCCTAATTGTGATGCTCGGCCTCCGGGCTGGAGTCGGATCTATAATTTCTGTGTAGAAGTGCTATCTGGGCCAAACAGAATCAACATAAATTATTGAACCAGTGACTGGAGAATAAGTCCAATAATGATGTCGAGAAAATGCTGAAAAATTGACAAAACGCTGAAACCCAAAAGGTCGTCCTTTCTCCAAAAATGAGGTTCAATGCTCACTTGAATAAAACCACTGGACACTGTTTAAAATCACAGGTTATTTAAAAATAAAACAGCCCAACAGAGTTAAATCAGCTTCTGCACTGTCTCAGAGTGGCTTCAGTGGTGTTGTTGTGGATTTTTAGCAAAAATGTACGAATGGAAAAAGAAGAAAAAAAAAAAGATCTTGGTACCAGATGCCAGTTCGGCTCATTGAGAGAACCACACTATTAATTATATATGGTGCGTGTATATGTATGTGGAGCATATGCGGGGTCCATATGGCCAACCCGTAGCCAGAATCCAGAGTTCCCCTTCCTTAATTAACATTTTAGAGGCTCGACAGAGAGAGAGAGAGAGAGAAAGAGAGAGAGAGAGAGAGAGAGAGAGGACGATTCAAAGAGGGCTTTGGGAGCTGGTGACCTAATTGGAGTCAATAGAAATGTATGTAAATGTGCTAATTGCGACAGGTTTCCTTTCTCCTGCCAGTAAATGGCAGCCTTTTGTTTCAAACATTTAATTGGTCGACCATAATGGAATCAAATGAGAGGGGATTGAGCTATAGTTCCTGACGGGATGGACAGAGAGAGAAAATGTGGACGTATGTGGATGAACATATGGTGAGAGTCGTCGTAACTGGAACATCTCTCTCCTGGACAATGCTTCATTCATACGCACACACACACACACACACACACACACACACACACACACGTATACGCTTCACATATACATGTGGCTTCTCCAGCAACGAAACAATCTTATAATTTTGTCGCCATTATGGTTTGCTTCATTGTTTACCTTCGGACGGTAGCGTACAGACTCCAGCGACGGCTAGCACTTCAAAGGAAGAGGGAAAAGAGATAGAAATAGCGAGAATGGTGGGAAAATGAGAGCGGAGCCTTTATGAAAGGATGGAGCGGCCTTCCTGTGTGCGTCTGCCAGGAGCACCTTGGGGAAAATTGTTGGAAAAATGTGATTTCTCGCACCGAAGTCTCAAAGGGAACAACACAGAGCAAGAGAGGAAGAGCGCGAGTTGTTCACAGGAGCTGGAAGAGTGGAACGGTCGCGGCGCAGCTAATTATTGCAGGCCATTTTGGGGGTTTGACTTTAGTTTTTTGGCTCTAAAAGCGCTCAGGCTGTGCCAGAGCTGCCCCGCACTTTGCACCTCAGCATTTCAATTTGAAATGTTCATTTCTTTTTTTTTCATATTGTGGCTCGTGCAGGCTTGGGTCAGCCCTGTGTGCATGCAAGAGGAAGCACGAATGTGTCTCGACGTCTATTGAAGGTGTCCGACTCTCGCTGCACATCTATACATACATACACACAGTGTGTGTGAGTGAGAGGGAGAGCGAGAGACTCTCAGTCTCAGTGATCATGGCCGACGGCTGCTCACCCCAAACAGAAAACTTTCCCTCTCTCTCGAAGTTTTTACAGCCAGAAACGAGTTCACGCGGCTACCCGCCATCACCGCAGGACACGGTCGCCACGACAACCGTGGCACCGAGACAACCACGTCGACCTATCAGCTCGGGGAGCGTCTGCCAGATCGGTTCAACTCACAGAATGTTCTGGAAGTCAAGCTGAGTCGAGTCCACGTGTCATCTGTCTGTCTGAGAAAAGAGCAAAGAATATTTGCCCAACGCTAACGTGCATGAAAAAAAAGGAAAAACATTTTTAAAAATGAATAAAAAATTGAAACCCAGTGAGAAGTTTTGTCATGTTGTTTGCATGATGCTCACTGGGACGTTTTATTCAAAGTGAGTATATAATGCACAGGTTGATAGGTAGAATATCTATATAATAATAATAATAATAATAATAATAATTAGAAAAAGAAGTTTCCATTATTCTGCCATTTTGTACTTCCTACAGAAAATAATGTTTCTGTTAGATTAAAAGAAAAACACAAAACAAAAAATAAAAAAATGATTGAAAACTAAAATTAAATTAAACCTCAGATGCATCCTACAGCATTAAATTAATAAATGAAAAATGAGTATAATTACATAAACAGAACAGTAAATTCACATCTACAGAGTAACACAATGACCTTTTCCCCTTTAGCAAGATCGTATTGAAGCGCTCCACAGCTCGGTGTTTATGCCAAACCCAAACTTGTTCGCTCGATTCAGCCGTGCTTCTTCATCTTCATATCAAAGAGCAATTATTACACTTTCCTGACGATGTTCCTTCCAGGTGCGCTTGGCTGAATAGAAGATGAGCTGCTCTCTATATTAAGGGGAGAAAAAAAATAAGTCTTGTCATGATGAAAAAATGCTTGCCGAAGGCCAGTTCAGTTACAGATTCAAATCCTGACTTATTGCCTGCGAGGGTGTGTCGATCTGTCCTCGAAGGTCTTTGGAAAGGGAACATTTGATTAAACATTTGATTAAAACCAAATGCCAAAACCAGTTGAAACACTTCTGCGGTTGAAAAAAAAAAAAGGAAATACCGAAAGAAAGGGAGGGGGAAAAAAAGAAGGCTGACAAATAAATACCACAAAATACTGTTCCTATTTAATACAACTAGCCACCTATATGAGTGCTGGAGGAATGATGACGTGAAAGATGTAATTTGGGGTTTTGAAGCATTCGCTTAAAAAAAAAAAAAATACAAGAAGGAGCAGAAAAAGAAGAAAAAGCATGGAGCTCATGTGACAGTGTTATAACACGTGTTATTACATATAATAACATGCAAATTACATGTATGGCCATCGTTTCAAGGTTAAAGAAGCTTCCCGTAGCATTTAGTAGATAACATTGATCTTTTTTTCCTTTCTTTCAGTGAACAGTTATTATAACAGCTATTTATTTTAATGATCTGGTTTTAATGAACTGTGACCATGACACACAAATAAACAAAGAAAAACATACTGTTTTTTTTTTTCTTCAAGGGTACATCTTTTATACTTTCAATATGTATAGATAAGGTTGGAAATAATTAAACGGTGCATAATTAATGCTTTAATGATGGCTTTAGAGGTGTTTGGTGTGTGTGCATACATACATCACTGGTAATGTTAATTAATTTCGGTTTTGTGAGGCAGTAATCTATCTCAAGGACACCTGGCGGAGTGATGCATATGTGTGTGTGTTTTATATATATATATATATAATTAACTTTTGATCCCTGAATATGAAAAAGGGACAAAACAAGCTGCAAATGTTTGCAGAACTGACTTTCTAGGCAAAGTTATTTCCTTGTTGAAAAAAAAAAACATTGTGTATTTGTTGGTGTGTGTGAGTGTGTGTGTGTGTGTGTGTGTGTGTGTGTGTGTGTGTGTGTGTGTGTTTGTCTGTGAATCTGAAAGAGAAAGAGATTAATTCACATA
>JAQMYL010000010.1:6083531-6097962 GCA_030014365.1 Clarias pachynema | reverse complement strand
TGTGTGTGTGTGTGTGTGTGTGTGTGTGTGTGTGTGTGTGTGTGTGTGTGTGTGTGAGAGAGAGAGAGAGACAGAGACGTGTGGGTGACTTGGTGAATGTGTTCGTGCGTGTGGTGTGCAAGTCTGCGTGTTAACATTTGTGATCATTTGTGATGTGTGTGTGTGTGTGTGTGTGTGTGTGTGTGTGTGTGTGTATATATAATGTGTGCGTGTGTGAGAAATGTGACTTGTTAGTGTGCGTGTGTATGTTTGTGATGTATGTGACAAGGTGAATCTGTTTGTGTGTGTGTGTGTGTGTGTGTTTGTCTGGGAATCTGAAAGAGAAAGAGATTAATGCACATATCACGTACCATTGTTGTGAACTGTCTCAAACACCCATTTCCCCTAAAAAAATAATAATAAATAAATAAAAAAAACACCCGTAAAAAATAGGAAGAAAGAAGGGAAGGAGCGGCCAGTGGAGAGGTGGAGAGGAAGGCGCAGGGTGAACGGGTGCACGGCTCTCCGTCTCTTCGGTGATACCGAAAGAAACAGAAAGGAACTCAACAAGTCGCCCAGAGTCTCTCCGTCTCTCTCTCTCTCTCCGTCTCTCTCTCTCTCTCTCTGTCTCTCTCTCAGGCGGAGAACGGGAGCGCGCACGGATTATCTGCGACCCCGAGCACTGATCGTCTGCACCGATCCGGTTCACTCTGAGTCTGATCAGCAGCGGCAACGGGACACCACACACACACACACACACACACACACTCGCAAACTCAGCTGCGCATGCAACCTAGACGACAGACCACAGCGCATGATTTCCGGTGTTCACACACACTTATACACACACACACATACACATGTACAGTATATATCCATGCGCACGTGTGCGCGCTGAGAGCGGAGGCGCCTCCTAAAGCGCACCGGTGAGTATCAGAGCTGGACACCATGACTCTCCTCTCCATGTCGTGTTTCATTCACTCCTTTTCTCTCTTCTTTTCCTCTCCTTAACTGTCCTCTCCTTTCCTCTCCAGTGGTGTGTGTGTGTGTTGGTGTGTTGGTGTGTGTGTGTGTGTTGGACGGTAACGGGACCCCCCGGTTCGCTATTTTCCTTCAACACCTCCTCCGTCGCACAGTGTACAGCTCGTAGACTGGTCTAACACACACACACACACACACACACACTCGGTCAGTTCAGCTCAGAAAGGCTTTATTCTTCATTGGCATGAATGTTTACAACAAAAAAAAAGGTTACAGTGTCTCCAAAGCCATTCCAAAACACTGATTACATTATAAATAACATCCATCTGAATTTATAAACATTATAAACATATGACATGTGAAAGAACTACATAATATGTAAACAATACAAAAAAAATCAATAACAACAACTAAGTATCTGAACAGTGTGTGGTGTTAAATTGTAGTTAGTTAATGTTAGGGAGGTTAAGGGGGTGTGCACATTCTCTCTCTCTCTCTCTCTCTCTCTCTCTCACACACACACACACACTCACACACACACATAATTCACACTGTCTTTATAATTAATAACTTTTACTCTTAAACCGTGAGGAAACATCGGTGTGTAGCGCGACCTGCATGCCTTGAAGGCTGCCACGTGTGTGTGTGTGTGTGTGTGTGTGTGCTGTTGAACACGCGGATTTACCGAGCAACAAGCGCGTGCACGCGCGCGCGCGCGCACACACAGAATCCGGTTCATGCTTCCATAAAGGCAACCCGACTGCACCTCGCATCTCTCTCCTGAACACAGTGGCAGCTTTAAGGTGTTAATAAACAGCAGTGTATGATTTATGATCATGAACCTGGGAAAAACAAACTAAACTTTTAATTAGTAACAGCCCTTTTAGAGACCTTTAACCACCTGCTCTTCTTCTCTCAGGGTTCGTTTTCTTTAACGTTTTCTTTTTCTTTTCTTTTTCTATTCCCACTTTATCTAACCTTTAAATGACTCTTTGTATTAATAATTCCAATTAAAGCCTTGGGTAGTCTGTAAAATAGGGTCCTGTACAGCCCAGCTCCATTAGATCATATGTATTGATAATAATGTTCTGTTATAACCATGTTAGTAATTTCTCTCTCTCTTTAAAAAAAATTTTTTTTTTCATAGAGCGTTTTAGATGTAGCATTTTATTATTTATTTGTATTAATTTTATTAATATTATTATTGTCAATCTTATGTATTATGTATTATTAGTGCAGGATCTCTCTGGGTTTTTAATAAATTTGTTATTTAAAAACAATTAAAAATATTAAAAGGATATATATGTGTATTCTTACATGATCACTTTTGCGCCCACACATTCAATTTCTATACCATATCCCTAAACCAGATCTCACTAATTTAAGAGCACATACAGTACATTACATAGAGGTTTGTACAAAATATGTGGGGCAAAAATAAATATTTTTATGTATGTTGACTAGCCATCAAATAATGACGTCAGACTGGCTTAAAAGGTTATGAGGTCATTCACACTGCTGAGTTGATGCCAGGGTAAGTTATAAATGATAGAGGGGTGTGTATACAGAGAATGGGGAAATGCACAGAAATAGTGCATTTGCTGATTATTATATGTATATATATTTTTTTATTTCTTTATTCAAACACTTTTTCCCGCCCCGACACACACACACACACACACACACACACGCGTAAATCAAATTTGTCACTTGAGCACTCAAATAAAACCGCGTTATATTTACACAGTATTAATGTAATCGATCGGTTAGTTAATAAACAAACAAAAAGATTTATTACTGAGTAATGCACAGAACCTAATTGCACACATGTATTTATTCTTCAGAGGTGTGAGAACTGGAACAGAGTGTTCGGTAAATATTTCTGGATCCTCTCGTGACAACTTAAAAGTTCCCAAGCGCTCATAATTATTCGCCCCTCCCAGAACACGTCGTAATCGAGTCATGAATATTACTGCAATCACACATTTTAATATTGGCTCTTTTTTATTGTAGTACTAACACGAGAGTAAAGACTTAAACACCATTTGTTTAAGAATTAGGCGGATCAAATATCTGAGCATAAACCACACCCGGGGATTCTTCATCTGCATGCAAAAGACAATGACGACATAACATTTTACAGCATTAATTACTAAATAAATAGTGTGCCAATGGCGTTAAAATGAATGTGAAGACGGGTCGTATTATTATTATTATTATTATTATTATTATTATTATTATTATTATTTAATAATAATAATATTAGTAGTATAAAATAAAATGTACCATCAAAAATATTTGCTATTTTTATATTGGTTTCATTTTTTATATTTTTGAAGTCTGTTTTAATTATTTGTGGGATTTCAGATTTCTTTTTTTTTAAACCGATCATTTTTTAAAATGTAAGTTAGATTTGATTGTTGTTGTTATTTGTATGAATTTATTTTAATAAATTAATTATTTCTATTTAATTAAAAAAATATATAATAATAATAATAATAATAAGCACATCTATTTATTACTATTATTTTCTTTTAAAAAAATAATCAAACTTTCTGCCTTATGTATTTTTTTCTTTTTATGTAATATAAAACAAGAAACAAACAAAAAAATAAAATCATATAAAATCGAAACAAGAGTGATTTTTGATTATTACAGAATACCCCATAGTTTCTTAAACCAAATTCTAAATTTGATTGGATTCGGTTTTGTGAGGCAGTAAGATTGGATTTTTGTTTATTAAATTACGATAAATATTTTTTACAAATCTTTTTTATTTTCTCGAATTCGTTTTGTAATATTAAAACACTTTTAATCTACTTCTTATATTATTGTATTATAACCTGCCAATTTAATTTGAACAGCATGGAAATTGGTTACACGTGTGTGTGCGTGCGTGTGTGTGCGTGAGCGTTAGCAATCAGTTTCAATTAAAATAACTCGAAGAATTTATATATAATCCAAATAAATCCACAATCCACAATGTAACCTTTTTAAGAAAAATAATAATAAATAAATGAAAAAAAAAAATAGTATAGCAATAAATTTAGAATTAAAATATTTATACAAGATTTTCTTTTCCTGAAATGTGTATAGATTTTTTCGACTGTTTCTGTATATAATCGAAAGAAGTTATAAATTAAAACATGTTATAACGAAAAACTTCAGTAGTGTGTTGTAATTGTTTTGTTTGGTTTGATAGAAAAGTTAACTTATTTAATTGCTCAATCACAGAAAGTGTTCAAATATATACTTAAGACGTTACTGAGAGCAAAAAGCAATAGAAATTAAGAAATACCTTGATTTTTTTGATACCTTAATTTTAGATTAAAATGAAATAATAATAAATACAAAATGTAAAGCATATTATGAATTATTTAATGCATTAATTGAAGACTGAATGCAGGTGAAATAAATACCAGCTTACACCAGGTCTTTCTTCAGCTGAGCCTCACAGCTACATGCACATGGACACGTTTTACTCATCACAAACTGTGAACACACTTCAAAGTGTAAAGTTTACATCAGGGCTTCTGAGGCAGAGAGACGGAGAGAAGGAGAGAGAGAGGGGGTGTGGGGGGGGGGGGGGTGCACCGGTCCGCACACATCGCCTTCATCGCGGGGTGTTTTACACTAATGAGAGTCTCACACTGACCACAAATAGAAAAAACAGCTCCGAACACACGCACGCACGCACACGCACGCCGTGTGTCAATGACGTACATGCAATACACACGCAGGTGCACGTGCTGTTAAGGTAGTGCACTCACGCAGAGCTGAGTAAATGCACTAGGCACACACACACGCACACATTCAGACGCGCGCGTGCTGATAATACAGTGCACACACGTTGCGTATGCAATACACACATGCACGCAAATGCACGCTGTGTTACTACAGTGCTTGCACTAGACACACGCACGTGCATGCTCATCACACAGACACAGAGACGCACACAAACAGTTTGCATGGTGTATTTTATGCGAGGTTTGGTGTTAGACACAACAGACACAGACGCACGTGCATGATCATCACACAGACAGAGAGAGACACATAAACAAGTTTGCATGGTATGTTTTATGCACAGATTTGGTCTTAGATGTCATAGAAATACACGCATGTGCATACTGAAATCCTACACACACACACACACACACACACAAACAGTTTGCATGGTGTGTTTTATGTATTAGTTTGGGTCTGCTCTCAGGCCTTCTCCTGCTGAACCTGAGCTCTGAGTGCTGTCCACACTTCTGCACACACTCATGCAGTAATGAACTGAAAGCTGGGTTCATTGGTGGCGAGCTGGACGGATCACCTCCATGCTTTCCAACTCAAGGTATTACTTCAGGAACAGAACCCCGTGGAAAGTTTTTTTTTTTTTTTTTTTTTTTTTTTTGGAAAACATTTTCACAGAAAGTTATTTTGATCCTGCAACATTATAGTTTTATTATATGTTATTATAGATTCTGGTGTCAGGATGCCTGAGAGAGCCAAGTGCGTAGGGGGTGTTTCATATGGCCTACACCAAGCCTGGGACTCGTACTGGATACTTCAACACCAACCTGTTCATCTGGCTTTAATAAAATAAAAAAAATGAGTGTGAGGAATTGATGTGTGCAAAATACAAAAATAACACAAATGACTCATTTAGCTGTGGATGTTAAACTCAGGAATCAAGACTTAAGATGGATATGAAACTGGTGGTGTAATTATAGTAATAAAGACAGGATCAACTATCATCAGTAATATCAGGTACAGTGATGATAAAATAGGCATAGACATTCTTTCAGGGATAAACAGTTATATTTTCTCTATTAGTTTGGCCTGTAGACTCAACCTGAATTGATACTGAATGATCATACATTTTCTTTTTTCTTTTTTACTACCAATTTAACTGTTTTTCTTTCAGCATTATTGATTTGAGTGCAGTGTTCATCAGGTAATGAACCAGCTACAGCAAAGCAATAATAATAATAATAATAATAATAATAATTTTCATAGATATTACACAATACATAATAAAATACATTTCATTCTATTGTTTAATTTCTCTCAAACTCTATAGAATTGTTAAGAATGTGTGATGTGAAACGCTTAGTCACTTTTTAATGGTCTGTAAACATTATATGATGATGACAAACTCAATTCCTTTGTATGCAAAAAGCAGTTCATACTTTTTTTCATTTGTTTTTAAATCAGTATAAATATATTGTTTTAAGTATAATATAGTTAAACTACATTAAACTGATTTAAAGTATTGCCATGTGATTGATCTCACTAGTTCCTTAATTTCTTCAAATTTCTGTTTAAACTTCTGTAAATTTAAATTTAGCCCCACCCCCCAGACAGAATAAAGCAACAAAAAATAACTCAGAGCAAAAGTGATTTCAGTCGAATTTTGATCAGTGCAAGTGGAAAGCTTGCAGTTTTACACACAACTGCAGTTCAATGCACAAGCAGCAGGGGGCGCTTAAAAATATGACACTGCACCTTTAAGTATCAATTCACCACCTCGGTCGAGGGCCAGATGGTGCAGCATGAAGTCTCGACCCTGAAAACCAATCCAGTTTCCAGTTTTTGTCCAGTTTTGTTGCCTTGTCAGGTGTCTATATAACATCTTTACAACTATACTATACTTACAACTCTACTTGTACATATATATTTCTTGCTAGCTCGAGTGTTAACTTTGTCTAAAGTCTTTAGTCGACAGAGAAGGAAATAAGCATGTTCAGTTAGATAAGCATACACCGTGCAACATATTAAGCAAACATGTTTATCTGGGCTTGTTGTTCAATCGTTTTGATATTTTTCCCCTAATTTTTTTGCGTTCAAATCGTGACGCTAAACATGTTGCGTGTATGCTAGCTGGATTAATCCGAAGAAGAAAAGGGTATGAGGATCGAGGAGCACTCTGTGTGAAAAGCCCTGCGTTTAAAAAGAACTGATTTGTCTCTTGAAACACTAACTGATCAAGTAAACGTGATCAAGCTACTTGGATTATAAGGCTCTGATTTCGTGGAGGATTTTAGGCCAACAGGTCTTTCTCTTCAGCACAAATACAGTGCGCTGAAATAAAGCAGCG
This sequence comes from Clarias pachynema, assembly GCA_030014365.1. Taxonomy (NCBI): domain Eukaryota; kingdom Metazoa; phylum Chordata; class Actinopteri; order Siluriformes; family Clariidae; genus Clarias; species Clarias pachynema. The sequence continues at coordinate 6,090,917 of JAQMYL010000010.1, read as the reverse complement.
AACCTGACCGGGGCCGTTGTCACGTTACAGGTGATTGTTGAAGTTGATAAGAGGACGGGACACTTCCCAGCTGAACCCCGTTGCTCAGTTTGGGTTACACTTTTAAATATCAAAGTCGCTCTGATATTTTTCTTTGGCCACCTTAAAAAAATGTAAAATAACAAAATGATGGGAATGCTTTTTTTTTTTTTGCTCAAAAATTAATCCCTAGGAGATAAAGACACGCCCATACGCATCTCTTTCCCTGGCTCTTCTTTAAAGACAAGCACTTATCCACCGGAGAGTTTCTTTGATAAAACACACACATGTCCCATCATCTGTCCCTTTCCTGCTCCCGCTTGCACCCCCCTCCAGGCATCCACAGTGTATTCACGTTCATCTGCTCTCTTGGCTCACTTCTCAGACTATAATCACGCTCGGTAAGTCCGCCGTCTAGGCTTTGTCACTGCTTTGCAATTTAATTTCAACTATCTGCAGCAGGTTCACGTTTCAAATCATTGGGGTTGTGGGTTGGACTCGCACAATTCTGGCAACTCCCGATCTCCCGATTTGACCGTTGTTAGTACGACGTGTGTGAGGAGGGTTAACTCACAGTTAGCTTAAAGCTAATACAAAATGTCAGGACAATCCTGAACTCTTGTTGTCTAAGCAAGGCACAATTTTCAGGTTAGAATCAAAATTTGATTCTAAATCTAAATCTTTTTTATTCCCTCTGCATTATCAGCACGGCACACACCAAGTCCATCACTACAGGACATCCATATGATTTACCCAAAAAGTCAGAGGAAAAAGATTATATCTAGTAAACAAAATTGGAACAATAGATCATCCAGTCTTCTTCGGCAGGTTAAAATTAACTGATGTTGTTTGTTTGTTCATTTGTTTTATATAAAAAAATCTATCTGAAACTGTTAATAGAGTTCTACACACATCTGGTAAGGCTTATCCCCATAAGGACAGCTCCACATGCTTTAAGTTTCTTACATTCAACTTTCTTTTTTAAAAGTGTCCTGCAGAAGTGACTAAATAATTATTAATAGATAATTAACAATTATTGTCTTTAACAACCAGGACCTGTATACTATATCATATCATATCATATCATATCATATCATATCATATCATATCAGAAGTGTATATTTGATAATCGGTGACAAAGATCAGTAACTAGGTAAATTTGCCTTTATAATCTTGTTTGATTGCCTTTGTACATTTAACACTACAGTATGTCACAGCACTATGCCATAATATGTTGGCTTGTATTTGGATTAGCATAACTAAATAAAATGGGCGTTCAAGTCAATACATACATTTCTTATGAAAATCAATAGACATTTCCAGAAGACTTCAATTTACACCATTTACACACGTTGAAGGAGTTCCTGGGAGGCCAGACGTAAAGCAAGCAGTCCTATTGTGACTTTGGAGAAAATATTTTACCTTCATGGTATACAAGCACTAGTGAAAAGTGCATTAGTGTAGCAGGGGATTATAGAGAGAAAAAAAGAGAGTTTTTACTCACATAACTGTTTTTCTTCACAATCAAAAGTCCTGGTTTGACTTTAACGCTCCTCATAAGAGACTGGCAGTTTCCCAGTTATTTGAACCAACCACCATTTTTGAAATAATACAACCAACATTTATCACTAAAATGTAGAATAACAGTCCTTGATTGTCCCTTTTTTGGAAGATTTATCGTTGCTATAGTAACAACCTTTCATAGGATCCTGAATAGCTTGACCATGTTGGTCAGGATGATCTATAACATATTACAAACACAGCGTATGTATCATGCAGTCCACACTCTCCATGGTGTGTAACATGACAAGCTGTAGGTTTTTGTCAACAACATTAAACATGATTGCAATTGATAAAAACTATGACATCATTAATAAATGAATAGATGAAGTCAATGACGTGGATTAAGAAGAATGACACACTTAATAGTTTGCTTACCCACCATGTATATTTCAAGGCTGTGGATTATTGCATAAGTCTGATTAAAATTCATATCAACTGGTCCATTCACACATTTCTAAATGTTTATTTTCAGATGATGCTCCATGATTCATGGCATTTAAATGACTGACAGTTGTAATGTGATGTCTAGCCCAGAAAATCAACCTTAAATAAAACATATTATCTACTAGATAATGCAGCAGAATGCTCTTTAAAAACAAATGGGATAAAATAATGTCTGCGTGAAATTCAAATCCAGGCTGCTGGTTCTGTAAAGACCCGACACAATGACATTCACTCAAGATGCCAGCTCACGTTTGGTCATTTTCCACCGTGACCTTATAAGCAGAACACATAGCTGACGGCCCCGGGATTGGGGGAACCGTTCGTGGCTTTGTTAGTCAGCTGGCCGGCTTTACGTGGTATAACATTGTCCTTTACTTACAGCCCAGCCAAAGGAGCAAATCATCTCCATTTTGTGCCAGAGGATGAACCGCCTTAAATGAACCAGCCACCATTTTGGATCCTAGCTTGAAGGAAGCTCCGCCTTCCTGGCGCCTTTTCAGCTTTCTGCTTGGCGCAAAAAAAAATCAGACGTGATGTTCCCCAGGACCGGACCAAATCCTATATGGAGCGCATGACTCCATTGGACGGCTTGTCTTATTGGACGAAACAAGTGTCGCTCACCGGACCCTGGCTTTGCACCGGCCAATCGTTGAATTTCTAGAAGCTTCCAGGGAGCAAGCGTGGCAGTTGGCACCGGGACGAGGTTTGGACTTCCAGATGAGGAAGCAGGCCTGGTGGTGGGGGGTTTTGAGGGTCAGCGCCCTAGCAGGGAGACATAGTGGGGTGGGGAGGGGTTCGCTGGATGGCCGAGGTGCGAGACATCAAGATTGGAAACGTGGACGCATTGGGGAAAACATTTGATGGCCAAAGCTGAAGGACACGTACAGCAACTGTAGTTATACGAAGTAAAGGTGGAGCTCAGTGAACAAAAGACTGAGCTCCACCAAAGAGTGCTACTTTTTTACACTTATTTGATTTAATTTAGTGTAAAACGTGCGCAGTTTATGTTTATTAGCGCAATATATTACTCGACAATAAGCCAAATTCCTGAATGCACTGACATACAATACAAATGATATCTGTATTTGCTTGAAGTTTTGTTATGCTAATTCTCTTTGTAACCCTGTGGAAAAGACTCAAGTGCAATTGGCATTGGCAAGTTTTTTAATAAAGAGGGCTTAGGAGAAAAACTCTTTGTTTTTGGATCATTATTCACTGATTGATAAAAGGGGGATTAATTCTGACTGTGCAACTCTCTCAGTCTCTTTTATTCCTTCCTTCTTTTTTAATTATTTGGCTAAGACCCTGCTTTCATTTATCTTCAACACCCGACTTTCTCTCTCTCTCTCTCTCTCTCTCGCTCGCTCGCTCGCTCAGGCTACCTTTCCCTCTCTTTCTGCACCTCATTGGCGATTCCTGGCCCTCTATTCCTTGGCTTTCTCCCTCATCCCTCACAAACCGTTCATCCCCTCTCATGCGCTGCTCGATTTCAGAAAGCGTTTTTGACTTCAAACTCCAACTTTATTCTCCTCCCTTTTTTTGGATAAAAATAGTCATAGAGGGAAAAAAAACAGGAATAGGAAAGGAAGACGGAGTGAAGTGGCATAAATGAGAATGATTTGGCTATAAATGTGGATGGTGTGATGAATATTTATGATGAATCAATAAAATTGTTCTCTCTCACACACACACTCACACACACACATACACATCAATCTGTGGCAACACTTGGTCCTAGCAAATGGAGAACCAGCTGTTGCAGTCTGACCTGAGCATCTGGGGAAAGAGAGAGAGAGAGAGAGAGAGAGAGAGAGAGAGAGAGGTGCCTTAAACAAAATCTTGTTTTTAATCTCTTTCTCTACTCCAACGTCTCTACTCACTAAAATCATAGTACAGTAAAGTGAGATGGAGCCCAGACAGAGACAAACACAAAGACACGCGCGCACACACACACACACACACACACACACACCTCTGTGTTATAAGCTCCAGTGACCAGCCATGGTGCCAACGCTGGGCAAACTCCGGTGCCCAGGCCTTCTGCCATCCCAGATAGCTCTGTGTATGTGTGTGTGTGTGTGTGTGTGCGCGTGTGTACCCAGTGCTCCAGATGCTCGGGAGAGAGGAGATTAGTACACTGAACACCCAAATAGTCATCACGTCTTGCTTTTAACCCACACACACACACACGCACACACACACACACATACACACACACACACGCACACGCACACACACACACACACTTCATGCAAACATCATAGTAGCATACTAAACCTGTGAATTAAACCATGAAAATGTTCCTAATCCCCTTCAGTGAGAGAAAGCTATCTTACTCCATACATGATTGGCTTCATCCTAATCCTAGTGCAAAGCCTCATCTTCTTCCTTCCGCATCGTCTCGACTGCAGCAGACGCCACACTGGACCGGACTGGGCAGAGGGAGCCAAAACTTTTGTGCCAGCTTTCTGATCGGATCTAGCTAGGACGAGATGGGCATGAAATAATTCAAAATGATCAAATAAAATCAATCAAAAGTAGTCAAGCAATCTTGTCACACATTCTCTCATCACCATAGTATGTCTTCGACATGTGATTATCAAAAAAAAATATTTTGCAGCTTTAGTTGCTAATAAACGTCATTTGTGGATGTTTGATACGAGTTGTTGCGTCAATGCGACACAGGGCATCTGTCTGGGCAAATTCTACAACCAGAAGTTGTAGTTGTACAAAGAAAGTTCTAAAGTCAGGTATTTTTTATAAATGAAACAGGACATTTTAACCGCTGGTTCTAGAATTTGTCAAATCAGAGGATGTACAGAGCCACTAGCACCCATATAACAAACCCATCTAGATGAAGTTTCTCCTGCCGTAAATAGAAATTAATTTCACAATTATCTAATTTTCAAAATCGCCAAATTAGCTAAATAGACAACATTTCATAGTTGCTTTTGTTTAAATAATAAAGCAAGCTAAAAGTTTAACCATGGACTTTAGACTGTCTTTTTTTGTCTTTTTTTGTGCAGATAATAGTACAAAATTATGTAATTCTCATTAAATCTGGGCGCAATTATTTTATAATATAAATTTGATTGTAATTTTTTTTTTTTTTTTTCAGTTTAACTCATTTCAGTTTAACAAGTTAGAGTGGAGCAGTGAGGAAATTATTAGATATTTGTTTTCAGCATAATCACACAAATTATTTTTATTACACTTATGTATCTTGTGTACACTTATGTATAACTTATGTATGTCTAACATTTTATAGTCACAACAGTGAGATATTGGAAAATCACATTACTCAATAGGAACAACCCTACAGTTAATGCAGCTAATTTCAATAAACACTGCGACATACCTTTTGTAATCTGACTCCGGGTTGTGTGCTTAAATTGCTAAAATAACATTCAAATTACACAACCTAGAAAATATCTGCTGTTAATTTCTTTACTAGTCTGTAACTCAGTGCTGCGTTGATGACCATGTTGGATGTAATTCATCTTAATTTCCACTAGAGGCGCTAAACTGGTAAGTTCTTATGTACAGTGGTACCTCGACATACAAATTTAATCTGTTCTGGAGGAAAGTTCTTAAGGTGAAATTTAGTACTGTGAAGCGCGTTTTCCCATAGGAAATAAATGCAGATAATTTGGTCCGACAACCCAAAAATATTGCCAATATTACCAATATACAACGCTATAATCATATTGTTTATATGTATAAAAACGTTTAAACATTTTAGAAATATATGTAAATGTAGTAAAATATGAAATAAATACACATTAAACCTCATTTAACCTTTATTTATTATTTCGCTTGGCACCGGATGCTTTAAAAACTAAAGTGAAAGTGGCTCCGTTTTCTTCTTGCTATCGTCCTTGCTAACATTCTTGGTACCCATGATGCTATGTTTTCGGCTTCCATACATCCGCGCAACTTAGCCGGCATTCAGCTTGGTTTAGTTGCTTGGATGCCCTACAAAAATCTTTGTATGCTGAGGCAAATTTCTTGCAAAATTTCAGCTCTTGAGGTAAAAATTCTTAAAGTGGGGCGTTCGTACGCTCAGGTACCACTATATCATGAAGTTAATCAAATAAAATTAATTGAAAACAAACCGATTTGATGTTAAAAGTTTTGTATAAAACATTTAGTATATTATTATAGATTGAGTAGTTTATAGTTTAAAAGTTTAATATAGTGTATTATTTTTCTCCTTTATTAAGTAATTTATTGAACACATTTTAGACAAATTTACGTACAACAACAATTATTTATTTATTCAACTCAATAAAATTTTATATGTATAGCGCTTTTAACTATTGTCATTGTGGCAAAGCAGCTTTACAGAATCAAAATAATTATTTAAGAATTAATTTATTTATCAGTTCTGTATTTCATGGTACATGTCTAGTTTTTAGGTATGTTTTTTCTTTTATATTACTCAACGCTAATTCCCCTTAGATATCTCACGCTTTACATTCAGCTTGAGTAAATACACACAACCTCACAACCTCACACCCATCGATCCACTCATATCGTTTCTCATTAACACCAATTGGCGCCTTCACTGCCGCCACCAATTAGCCGCTAACACTGAGCTATACATCGCGCTCTCCACTGCAACCGGTCCCCAGTCTGCGCTGGAAGGGTTTTGGAAGCGGCGCAGGCCCGGAGCTTATCTCCATCCCACACAATGTATGGGGTAAAGGGGGAGGAAAAGATGGCTCATTAAGGGAATAAAGCTTTCGGCTGTCGTTCCGGCCTGCTGTAATGTCGCCGGGCTGCTGACTGCATTGTGTGTGACGGCTGCAAACATGCTTCAACCTCAATGGGAAAAAAGCAGCATGAATGCAGATGGCAGATTGGTCCAATTGGCAAGAAGTCTGTGAGAAAGTGTGTTAAGGGAATGTGTGTGTGTGTGTGTGTGTGTGTGTGTGTGTGTGTGTGTGAGACAGAGTGTGTGCATGAGTGTATTGTATATTCATCTGTACATCATGTGTCGATTAGGCAAGCACAGAATGCACATGTGCAATATATTAAGTGTGTGTGTGTATGTGTGTGTGTGTGTGTGTGTGTGTGTGTGTGTGTGTGTGATAGAAATAGAAAAAATGAGAGACTTACTTTTGGTACTGTGAGCGCAGAGGGACAACTGTGTGTGTGTGTGTGAAGAAGTGCGGGGGGGGGGGGGGTGCTGGGGTCCGATAGGGTGCTAATTTGGAGGAATTAAAGAGCACTACACAGGGCACTTTGTGGAAACAGACTCTGGGTCTAATCTACCCTAGGCCTGATCACACACACACACACACACACACACACACACACACACACACACACACACACACACACACACACACACACACA
>JAQMYL010000010.1:6057291-6067852 GCA_030014365.1 Clarias pachynema | reverse complement strand
CAACCAGGGAGACTCTTATTTAAAATATGTCTAAGTAAAAAAAAAAAAAAAAAAACACATCTGTTTGACCATGTTTAAGAACAACTCGACACACATAAGCAAAACTATATCTTGGCTTTATAACGTAAAAACAGTTATTGTGTCAGGTACAGATAATCGTCGTGCAACAGCGACATCAGTCGGTAAGAGCATGCAATGACACGTTAGAGTAAAATATTCCGCTGAAACAATCAGACGGTTGTTTGGATAAAAGTTCAGTTTGAAAAATCAAACTAACTAAAACCGATTAAAGAACCTCATGTGGTTCTCTCGTCAATACAAAGCAGGACTTCTGCGAATAAGCGCTCTTGTCATCTCCACACACACACACACACACACACACACACACTTGGGCAGTGCAGGTTATAAATGCATGGCCATGTTATCAGATTTCTCTTCCTCTCTTCCGGTTTCGCACTTACACTCCTCCACCAGCATCACGCGCTTTTCTCGGACCTGCGAGCCGCAGCGCATGGGCACGAGCACGGTGCGCGCTCTAGACGGGCCACAGCGCGAGCACGACGGGCCCCCGGCCTGCATTCTGGATCCTCCGTTAGGGGGCACGAACATGGAGCTGCACTGTCCAAAACACAGCTTATTGTGGACGGTGATCGGCTCACAGCCCTCCTCGGTTATCCTCTGTGGGGGACACAAAGATTTACACAATAATATTATTATTATAATTTTTAAAAATATATATATATTTTTTAATTACCTCTTAAAGAAAGAAATACATTTCACATGCAATTGTAATTGGAGTTATGGAACTAAACGCCTGGAAATTGGACATGTGAATTTTTTTTTTTCATAAATCCGACGATTAAATTATTTAGAAAAAAAAATGACGTATGACATTAAAAACTTGAAATAAACATGGAAGATTTTGTGCAAATCAACATGTCGAAAAGAAGATCACGTGACCTGTCTGTAAAGGATTGCATGAAAAACCTGATTTCTCACTTTATCCACATGTTATCCCGCTTTATCCACATGTGTCCAGGGTCGCGGGGAGTGTGAAGCCTAACCCAGGAGACTTGGGGCATGAGACCCATCGCAGGGCACATACACAGTCTCACATGCTGATTTACACACTACAGAGCAATTTGGGAACCAATTAGTCTAATCTGCATGTGTTTGGACTGATGGAGGAAACCCACCAAGCACGGGGAGAACATGCAAACTCCATGCGCACAGCGGAAGAGGTGGGAATTGAACCCTCGATCCCGGAGGTACGAGACCAAAGTGTTAACCACTATGCCACTTTGTCACCTAGCTCTGGTTTTGATTAAAGAAATCACACCTACAGACAGATCTGCATTGTGTTTACACCGTGACCACAAGCTTGCATTTGCTCAAAACAAATTGATTACTCCGTTTAAAAAAACTAACAAACAAACAAACAAACATTCTTTCAAATTAAAGGAAAAGTGTGAGATGAGAAGTTAAAGATGAGGAGGAGGAGGAGGAGGAGGAGGTGTACCTGGCTGAAAGGCACCGCTGCACAGCTCTGCGTCCCCGCGTCTCTGGGGTTAAACGGCACTGACAGGACCTCTTTGCTCGGCTCGCTTTTCTGCATCACCCTCTGCCACATGTCCAGGCCTTGCCTCTTCCTGCCCTCTGCGCTCAGGTGCGAGAGTGACGCTGTAGGTGCCCGAGCATGCGCAGAAGGCCCGGCGCGACCCAGCGCCAAGAAGGCCGGATACGGGCTCCGCTTTAGTGCGGAATGGCGCAGAAAGTGCGGGCTCACCTTAACCACCCGCACTGATCCCCTGACCGGTTCGTCTGCTCCGTTACCGGAGAACTCAGCATCTGGATGCGACGCGCGCTTGGGAAGGTCGTGGCTGAGGCGCCGCGGGAGCGCGCACAGAGAAGCGGCCAGTGCCATGAAAATGACCAAACCAAGAGCGCGCATCTTGCTCAGGAGAAGATTACAGAATAACACAAAAAAAGAAAAAGAAAAACACTAACAATTTTTAAGAAATCAAAAGATTTCTGTAAACTTGCGGCTCAAGGTTGTGTCTGGTCACCTTGTTGTCTGTGTGGAGAGAAAGCGCGCAGCTCGGGTTTATAAAGCGGCTCAGGTAACTCAATGTCCTTTTAAGTGCGGTAATTGGTGCAGTAATCCGCATCACACCAGGAGTGTAAGGCGAGGGAAAGTTAGCACACTCACAGCAGGTGTGTTTGAGAGGAGGTGAGAACGCGCTCAGGAGCTCAGGGGGACCGTGAGAACTGGAACATCATCTCACCTCATCACTCTGTCCTCATCTCAAGCTCTTCACCGCTCTTAAGAAAAAACACCGAATTAAACTCAAATCGTATCATATAAAATTGTTGTTGTTGTTATTGTTGCTGCTATTATTTTAATTTTTTTTAATTAAAATTTGGTTCTCTTAGAGAGATTTCTTTTTTCAATTAAACCAATAATAAAGACTTGTTTTTTAAATGTATGATTGTATGTTTTTTTAAATCATTTTCTTTATACAAACTAATTTATTATACATTTTAAATCTAACTATTTTCTCACATTTACTTTATATTTATTTTTACATTTATTTAATAATAATAATAATAATAATAATAATAATTTCTGAGGCAACTCTCAAGGTGTTACAAAGTAAAACACATGAGTACGAACTGTAAAATGTAAAAAAAATTAATTGTGCTATTAAATTTCCTAAAACAGTAATCTTTTTAAAATCCTTAAAAAATAAATAAGAAATGAATACGATTAATTCAAATATCTTTTTTATTTTCTTATGATTAATTGAATCCTACAAAGGTGTCTTAATTTTTTTCAATCATTAAAAGGTGTTTATTTAATTTTAATTCTATTTTCAGGACTTTATTGTGTTTTTTTTTTATTTTTTGTATAGATAGATAGATAGATAGATAGATAGATAGATAGATGAGAAAGCTGTGAGCTTCCTGTAACAAAGCTGTAAATCTGTAATATGTTTACAGCAGCGCTGATGGGTCTGTAAACACACACACACACACACACACACTGTTCCCACACACTGCCTGCAGGTAACTCTCACACTCTCACACTCTCTCCATCCCGCACTCCATCCCGCACACCTGCACTGCGGTTATCGACACATCAAAGCTGCCAAGGTTCCTAAATGACGTCACTGCCGCGCGTGTCTCACTGATCTCCTCTTCCTTTCCCAGGAGAGCACATCCTGCTCTATAAAGGTAAAAGAGCTGAGCCTCTCTTTACCGACACTAACAGCACTACTGAAAGCACAACAGCTACATGGGATTTATTCATGCTGCCTGAATTATAAACTGCTGCAGTGTGACAATAAACACTGAGCTAAAGAGAGCATATAATCGGTAGATTAAAAAAAAAAACCTCTTTATTAAAACCTGACTTGTAAAATGAAACAAAGGATATTAAAGCAGCTTCTAAATAATACAGTGACACGTTTTAGCAAAAAAATATGCAGATCTACACGCAGCTTAACTGTCTTTCTAAAAATGGCATATTGTAAAAAAATTTTTAAAAAATTTAAAAACCTTTTACAGCATTTATATTTTATTATAACCACAAGAGGGCAGATTTAGACAATATTTATGCTTTGAAGTGATTTTAGTTTTACATGAATAGATTAGATATGGAAACGATATGGAACTAATAAGTCAATAATAAATCAATCAGATTAGTATTCTAGCATTTTTCATTCATTCATTCATCTTCTGTACCGCTTTTTCCTTGATCAGGGTCGCGGGGAGCCTGGAGCCTATCCCAGGAGACTTTCGGGCACTAGGCAGGGTACACCCTGGACAGGGTGCCAATCCATCGCAGGGCTTCTAGCATTTTTATTTAATTAATTTGAAGGTTGACAACTAGGCCAAAATTGTGTATTTCTTTCTTTCTTTCTTTATCGTTCTTTCTTTCTTTCTTTATCCATTAAAATGAATCTACACCAGTATTTTACGCATACATTACAAGAAGAAACATAAGTAATATATTACAAAATGAGCAACTGCAAGAATGTTTGCAATTGTGCCATGATCATAAATGTGTCTTATTAAGATCATTCATCAGCTTTTGAACCTTTGGTGGACTTTGGGTATCCCAAGTGGAGGCTGTATGTATTCCATTACAAGGCTGCCCTCAAAGACGATTCCCACTCTTGAGTGGTTCAGGTGTGGTGCTGCTGGACTTGTGGCTCTGTTGTCCTCATAGCAGAGAATTCCCACTGGAATGTGCAAGGATTATTCATCATTAGGATTCTTCATTGTGTGAGAGACTAGACAATAAAGAGGATATTCAGGTTATTCACTGTGGCTTTATTTTTTGTAATGTTGCGCAAACAGGCCCTTTGAATTTTTTACATAATTTATGTAGTAATGTATTATGTCTTGGTAACAGGAAAGGCACATTATCAGACAAATCAAGTTAAAATCAACTTAAATTCAATGAAACATCTTCATGAATACTAATTGTCATTACCCACCTTCCCAAATAATTCAAACCATACAACAAAATGGCAATGTTATAATAACACTATTAAGTAACTAGCAATAATAATTCAAATAAAGGTACTCACAGAGCTGGAAGATCATAGATGCATCATCCCCAAGAATGACCGTATCAAAAGATCTAGTGGCTGTTGGCTCATTGCTCTACAAAAGGGTATAGCATACACTTATATACACATTTTCAAACAAATAAACACATTTTATTTCTTTACTTTGGTGGTATATCTCCATGCAGAGCCTTGGCTTTAATTGTCATGTTAAGATTTTTGCCTCTGAAACTTACACATTGTTATGGAGAGAATGTGTTTTTGTAAAATGGATGAACCAACCACCAACATTATTACAACAAAAAACAGAAATATCAACCCACCTTTGTCTGTTGTAGTAACTCCTGGCCAATCCGACCTGTCTTCCTTTTGAAGATTTTCATCTAGTTTGGACAAAACCCATCAAGCACACCAAATAATTCTTCTTTAAGATTTTTAAACTTTTAAACTTTTAAACTTCAAGTAAACCAGAAAAATACAAAACATGCCACATTTTTGCATACAGGAAAAGTTACTTATAACACAAATGAACCTCTGTTCATATAATAATTTTTCAGTTTTCCAAAATGTCTAGAAATTTGATCAATATTCTTATTCTTAATATTCTAGATTGATAGATTGATGACATTTAGTTCTTTAAGCCTTCCAAGATTGTTGCAGTTCCCACAAGTCACCAGAAAGCAACACGGTCTCCTCATAATTTCAGCGTGGCTCTCAAATCCCACTCAAAGCCCTGGCTCTAGTCCTCTGAGTTCTCCATGTGCAGTGTTTCAGCTGTGACATGTTGTACGGCCAAACACTGAGCACAACACATCTGGCTAAATGTCAGTATAAGTGCTAGAGATGAGCCATACAGATTCTGTTTATATGCTGTAATCACACACAGACACACAAACAACCACACACACACATACATTCCCAAAAAGTCAAATGGTTTCTCTAGACCCTCCAGTGTGAAAGTGATGAAAGAGAGATCTGAACATTACATCAGTAATAACACACTTTATGAGATATGAGGTAAACATGGTGATGTGATGAGGCCTACAATGAAGACGAGTTACATGATATGGAAGTTTGATTATTTTCCTTATGTATATATATATATATATGACACCATCATTTCTTTAATCACACAGTGCTGACAATTTTTTATTAATAGAAAAATCCTGCATTTAATGTTGTAGAACAGCCACAAGACAAGTTATTTCCTTATTATCTTTTACTTTAAAGCAACTCTAAATAACTGCTCTCTGACCAGCGTGTCTTTTACCCCTCTTTAACAGTTTATAAGATAACAAAAGCAGCTTGTCATGTTATCAGTAAACCAGAAGTGCTGAAGGCTTTCCCCTAAAAAAAAAAAGACTGTAATTTAATTAGAAACCACCAGTTTTAAAACTTCCTTACATCCACGATTACACATTTATTCACCGATAAATAACAACACATGAGCTGCAGAACGAGAACATTAATATAAACCTGTGATTTCCCGCTGCACTATTGTCGGATCTCCTGCTATAAAAAAAATAGATCAACACCCTATGACAAATCAAGTTCGGGAATTCAACTCCGCTGTGGTACAGTATGAACAGTTTTATAATTTTGGCTATGCAAAATTAAGTCGTAGTACGAGTATGAGTAAAGACTGCAGAGTAGTACAGATGTGTCTAGATTCAGTCATGAGAACCAGCAACAATAACAATACCTAGAAAGCTCCACTTATAGCTGGGTGTAAGCATCACTGAGGTCGATCTACATCAACGGTCAGAGCAGTAAGTCAGTGAAATGTTCCGTCAGATACTGGAAGGGGCCACCTACACCGAGTCTCGTTCTCACGCTGTTGGACAGACAGAAAAGATCAGCCGAAAGATAAGGATTTGTAATCGAGTGAAGTAATAGTGCAGTTTATAGGGCCTCTGCTGAAAGGATTACACACCCGCACATGCACCCAAGCAGGCACACAGTCTCTGTTTCATGCGTGCATGAAGTGGATGAAAAACTTGCCTAGTACAGTTTGCAGTTTCCAGAGAAAGAGGGTGTTTGGGACAAAAACCTCCACATCAGCTGTGCAATCAAACTGCTTTTGAATGTGTAGGAGGTGAAACCATAGATGTACAAACAAGAGACCCAGATAATCATCTAACGTTGAGCTCTTTTAAGTCTTTTTTAAAATTCTTTTTAAATTAATAAATTCAAGAACAAATCATTTATCTCACATAAATATGTGCACCCTTTCCCATCTCAAGCAAGAATATATTATATTTTCTTTTTCTAAACAAGCTTAGCTGCATTTTAGCTGCATTAGTTAGCTAGTCAATTTACTTCAAAAAGTCCATTTCACCTAGGGAATTTTTTTTATTTATTTTTAATTTTTTTCCATGTATACCTTACTCAAAAGATAAGACTTTGCTGGATTCAGTGCAGCTGTGGAAAAGTACTTGTGTGGCTAAAAACAGCAACGTCTTCTCTGGAAACATTAGCACTCTGGCGTGTATTGGTTAGCATTACTCAAGGACTCATTAGCTAAGTCAGCTAGCTTGATAATTTGCCCTTTTTCTCTGAAAACACTTTCTGGCTATGCTAGCTTACAGCCTTTAATGAGCTAGTCAAGGCTAATGAGTCAGTTTACTTAGTCGAGGCCGATGACTCAGTTTTATTGGAAAAGAGTCATCTTTAATCAGAGAAAATAGCTTTCAGTAAAACAGCAGAAAATAGCTATAGTAAATAACATATTATAAAATAAAATAGTTTGAGGTGGCATCACTTGCTAAAGCTCTTCAGTCAAACATTAAATTTGGCAGACATAGCCTACAATACTTTATCAAGTTTCTTCAAAAAATGTATATGTTCTTACATTTATTTCCCCTCTGCAGAATTAGAATTTTCCTTGGAAATCTCCACTTGCTAATTTGCTAACTTGCCAGTTTGATTTCGAGCTAGATTAGGCTACTTATTAACAATGTTCAGCCTTTTTGAGAAATTTTACTAGGATAAATTAAAATACATGTCATAATATACCATGGCGTTACTGTCATACTTCAGACATTACCATAGGACTGGGCTAGCTACTGTACAAAGGCACTTTAGTTGGTACCGTGGTAATATTATGTTGTGTACCCTAATACTTAGGTGAAAACCATGGTGGTCAATGTGGTACACAATAAGTACCATGGTATTCACCAAAGAATTGAGTTACCATTGTAGTATTTTGTTGTGTGACCCACTACTTTGGTGACTACCATGGTACTTATTGGGTACCACAGTGACTATCAAAGTTCAGCAGGTAACTAATACGGTGTGTTTGTACATACTCTACTATATTAGATATGATGGTACGCAGTACTGGTATGGTCTAGTACAGGCAGTACCAAATGCAGTACCATACTCTACATTCGGATAATATATAAATATTACCATTATAATAGATAAACATGTACAACATGTGTTTGTCAGTATCCTGATACATGTTCCATAGTAGAACCATGTACCATACTTTTGTTTATGTACCATCTTATCAAAGTAGGTACCACAGTAGAACCATGGACAGTAGTGTAGCACTATGTAAGCAATTGTCAGTAATACCATAGTACTAAATACAGTACAATGGTGCAGGAACCTTTACTATAGTAAAATTTCCTATGGGCCGGATTGAACTTGTGTGTAATGTACAGGGTAACAATATACTTTGGATTCGGCCTAGCACTGCCCAAAAATGTTTTGCTATCAGTTTAGCTAGACTATTTTTTTTCTGTAAAAATTACACAACGATACCTCACAATTCTTCTTTCGCTAGCATTGTTGACATAAAATAATTTAAAGAACTACTAGCTAAGATAGCTAGCTTTTTTTAGTTATGCAGAAGATGGTGCCGGTGAGTTCGGCTGCCATCATGTTAACTTTCCTTTTAAGCATTTCACTGCATGTCATACTGTGTATATGACAAATAAAATTGAAATTGAAATTTAAGCAAAAATAATTCTTTTTCCCACCCAAATTTTTATAAATATACAAATGTAAATTACATTGTCACAACATATTATACAACTCTGAGTGATTTTTCAGTACCCATGCACTTTGGAAAAGTAAATGTTTGGAAGGAAGGAAAGGAACGGGGTATTACTTTAGTCAGTCTTTCTGCATCAGTGCATCCAAAGTAAGTTTTAAAGTAAATTTGAAGTCTCCACCATCGCACACAAAGCCTGATTCATGTACCATTTCCTCTCATTACTAGTAAAAGCCCAAATATCAAGGCTATATATTCAGTCTGCGTTTGATGTTTCCCACAGCAGTGGCTTACATGGTGTTAGCGAAACAGAGAGTTCCTCAGACACAGACGGAGAGAAAGTGTCTCATGGTGTGATAAAGTTTAAGATGGAATGCATTTCTTGAGAACTGTTTTCTTCCTATCAGCGAGCGTGCGCTTATTTTTTATTGGACGCTCAAACGCTGTTGAACCAAACTCCAGTTTCCACAGAAGGTCAAAGTAGGCATGTGTATTGAAGACCACAAACCACAGAGCCGTGTATGCTCTGTGTGTATATGTGTATGTGTCTTTCTGTGTGTGTGTGTGTGTGTGTGTGCATGAGAGAAAGAAAGAGAGAGAAAATTTTTATAAAAGGGGGAGAAACAAGTCACCACACTAATTTCTTGGAACTTTACTCATTTGGTTCACTGGGCAACTTATGATTTTTTTTTTTTTTTCATGGTATGATTTTCATTTATCTAATATCCATTGGTTGTTATTGATAAACACGCACATACACAAATATGTTTGTGTAGATCAAACCCCTGAAAAGGTTAATTCTGGTTCTGTAATTGTGAAAGTTGTCAGAATACATAGTGCGTCACTGTTTTGTTGGCGCACTATGTAGTGGAGACCTACTCGATATTATGCAGGCGATCAAAGTATCAAAAAGCTTGGACACACCTTCTAATGTGTTTGTCTTTTCAACAATACTGAAGGTGTCCAAAATATACAATAATCCCCTTTGAACAGTTGATATTGAGATGTATCTGCTGCATATGATCTGTTGCACGTTTGGTAAAAATGAAAAAGAAAACGAAATGGGACTACAAAGTCTAATCTGTCAACTATTCCTGAGGTCATGCGTCCCCAGAAAGAAAAAAAAAAAATAGAACCTGCACACACCCACACACACCCTTCTGTACACACAGGAACACACACAAAAAAGCATCTACAGTACATCTGCAGAGATATCTTGTAAGTGCAATAAAGATGCAACATCAATACGCAACAGTCAGTAAATTTGCCTTGAACGTATTGCTATGGTATAACCAGAAATGAATGGACAACTACAAAATGTTGAGTCAAACCGATCAGCCTGAGATGAGTGTTAGATGTTTAGATCTGACTCTCATCTTCACAACACTCATTGAAATGGGGAACCATCAGAGCAAAAGCCAGAAACCCAAGAATTCACTTTTGCCTCTCATAAACAGAATATTGTCACTTTTAGGAGAAAGCTTAGGACAGGCTTTGAGAAATGATGCTGCTGCGATGCCGCGCCGAGAGTCCTAGGGGGTGCCGTCGAGCTGACGCAGGCGGGACATATTCTGGTGCACTGGGTGTGAAGTGGGGACTTTTTTTTTTTTTCATTCCCTCAGTCCAATCAACACATCAGGTTTAAACGTGATTAAAGTCGTATCAGTTAATCAGGAAGGATGTGTGCGTTGATCTGTTCTATAATGAGCATGAGATCCTGGAGGTTATTTCTGGCTGCCAGTCATAGACAAATGCAAGTATTCAGGGATGATTAGCGTGACTGAGACACTTAGTCTTATACACTCTCACTACCCTATTATCATATTCGTGCCATCATAACTGAAACAGAGTGTGAATGTATTGAGTGGGTGTATCAAGCTGATCCACGAAGAGTTCACTCAGCTATGAACTGCATATATGGCTTTATAATAAATATAATTGTAATATAACTATCTTTAGATCAGAATAGATTGAACACAAGGATGCT
>JAQMYL010000010.1:6003159-6027450 GCA_030014365.1 Clarias pachynema | reverse complement strand
ACACAAGTGTGTGTGTGTGTGTGTGTGTGTGTGTGTGTGTGTGTGTGTGTGGCACAAGGTATGTAAGTGTGTTATCAGCCAAGACAAGCACACCTGGCTGTTCAACTTTGCCAGTCAGACCGGTATATACACACACACACACACACACACACACACACACACACACACACACACACACACACAGTTAGAAAAAGGTATTCTGTAGAAACATATTCTGTATAAAAAACGAACAAACCACTTAGGGTGGGGCAAAGAAAGTGGGAGACAGAGACAGAGAGAGAGACAGAGAGAGAGAGAGACAGAGCGACAGACAGAACAAATAAAGACAGACAGAAAGAAAAAAAACAGTGAAACATAAATAGATAGACGGAAAGAAAGACAGACAAAAACAGGCAGAAAGACACAGACAAAAAGAGGACATAAAGAGAGAGACACTCACTCTCTCACTCATCATCTATACAGGTTTATCCTGTCTTCAGGGTCACGGGGACCTGGAGCCTATCTCAGGAGACCCAGGACACGAGGCAGGGTACACCCTGGACAGTCCATCGCAGGGCACGCACACACACACACACACACACACAGACACACACACACACACACACACACACACACAGACAAGAGAGAGACAAGCATACAAAAATAGACAGACAGAAAGAAAAAAACAGACAGAAAAATATAGACAGGCAGACAGAAAGGAACATAAGGAAAGAGATAGACAGAAAGACACAGGCAAATAAAGACAGATAAATAGAGACAGACAGGAGGAAAAACAGTGCGGCAAAATGAGACAGACAGAAAGAGAGACATAAAATAGAGAGATAAAAACATAAACAAACGGAGAGACAGACAGACAGACACAGGCAAATAAAGACAGACAGACAGACAAATAGAGACAGAGAGAAAGAAAGAGACAGTGAGACAAAAAGACTTGAACATAAAGAGAGAGACAAGCGGAGAAAGAGAGACAGAGACAGACAGACAGAAAGAGATAGATGGAAAGAGAGAGAGAGAGAGAGAGACAGGAAGTGTGTATGTAATGACACATACACAGACCTCATGCCCGTATGCTGCTGGTCTGACTGAAGTGGTCTCGTCCTCTTGCAGCCGCGTGACGGAGGTGAGATGCTCTTCAGCTCACCGCGGCTGTACAGACTGATTATCTGAGTTACTCCGGACCCAGTCTGACCTCATTCTCTCTCTCTCTCTCTCTCTCTCTCTCATCACCAGAGTGCAGAACGGATGCTCACTGGACGTTTTTGTTTTTCGCACCATATTCTATATGAACCAGCCCGAGCGCTCGACCCGAATCTGCAACATTTCATGCATCAAAATGGTGCAATGTGATTGGCTGATTGGATTATATTATTAATGTTTAGCTGCACGAGTTGTCCCTGTAGATTGACATGAAACACAGCGTGACTACACGACCAGCTACAGTATCCGGGTGACAATAGCTGCACACGTGGCTCTCAGTCTCTCTCTCTCTCGTAAGCTGACATTAGCTGCTAAGTAAACTTCTTTAAATAACCCAGATTACAGTTTCTCCCAGCAGCTGACCTTTTCCTGCATTGTTGTTTCATCTCCTGTCCTCAGAGAGCATGCTGGGTAATTTCCACCCTCCTCACAATGTGGATGGAAAACCGTGTCTGCTTTCGCACAGCGCGCTGCGGCGTCTCCCTCGTGCTCTCGCGCTTGTTTTCCAAGTCTTTGGGGAGAGAGCGCGAGGACCGGACGACTCCACCCACGCCGCTGTGTTTATCTGACCAAAATAGCCAGGATATGGTGGAAAGAAGGAACCCAAGACGTTACCGAGAGGGCATGTTTGGAAGAGGCGGCTGTCATAATGGTGTCTGGTCTGACCAGAATGTCGGGTCTTCGGGGGGGAAATACTACGCTGCTAGAAATATTTTTGGGGATGAGGAAATGAGGAATAATCCAAATGTACTGTGTGTATATACTGTACACCACCAGTCAGAAGTTTGACACCAAGGTCTTTAACTGCTGCAAACAGAAAGGCCATCCAGATGTATTGTGTGATCAGAACTCTTACTTCTAGCTGCATGCAGTTCTATTACTAGTACTACGTTCTTGTAAGAATTAAGCAGAAGGAAGTTAATAAGCAACCATTGTCTAGTGTCCTTCACACGTTCCTCAACAACCCTGATCAGAAACCAGTCATTTGCCACTTTAACCAGCTCTGTCTCTGTGCTATGATGAGGCCTAAAAAGACCTGACGATATATTTCATACATTTTGTTCCTATGTACTGTATGTACAAACTATCACTGGATAGTTTCCTATTTCCAGACCATTTTCTATAAACCCCAAAGATGGTAGTCTGTGAAATTCCCAGTAGATCCGCGGTTTGAGAAATATTCACACCAGCCTGTCTGGCTCCAACAACCATGCCATGTTCAAAGTCACTTAAATCACATTTCTTCCCAAATCTATTACTTTTAAGTAATAAGCTTGACTTTGCTTATATCCTGTTATACTGAACTTCCAGTCTCACACAGTATTATGCAGATCAATCCCTGCTATCCGTTCACCCAGATGAGGATGGGTTCCCTGTTGGGTCCGGTTCCTCTCAAGGTTCCTTCCTATTACCATCTCAGGGAGTTTTTACTTGCCACTGTCGCCGTCGTCCTCGGCTCGCTCATCAGGGACAGTCTTATAATTTTTTATTCATCATGTTCACATTTCATACAAACTTAAATAATTCTTTTGATTGTGTGAAGCTGCTTTGCGACAATGTCAATTGTTAAAAGCGCTATACAAATAAAATTGAATTGAATTGAACTTTGTGTACATGCCTAAATGCATTGAGTTGCTGGAATTCCATTGGTTGATTAGATATTTGCATTAACAAGAACTTGAACAGGTGTACCCAGTGAAGTGGCAGGTGACAATAATGGGGTGTGGTGTGTTTTCTACTAAGCATATCCTGAAATCCTTGAACTTAAACTACAGAAATGCACCATTGATTATTCCCACAAATCTACAAATATAGTGTTTTAAAAAAAGAAAAAAACAACACTGTCACATTACCAAGAAACACTCTCACTCACTCATTCACTCACTCACTCACTTACTCATCATCTATACCACTTATCGTGTATTCAGGGTCGCGGGGGCCTGAAGCCTATCCCAGAAGATCTAGGGCACAAGGTGTGGTACACCCTGGACAGGCTACCAATCTGTCGCGGGGCACACACACACACACACACACACACACACACACACACACACACTCATTTACACACTACGGGCAATTTGGGAATGGCAATTAGCCTAATCTGCATGTCTTTGGACTGTGGGAGGAAACCGGAGTACCCGGAGGAAACCCACCAAGCACAGGGAGAACATGCACACAGACCTGAAACGGGAATCCTCGACCCTGCAGGTGTCTTGTGTCGCCTCCAAGAAACATTAAAATGCAAACTTTTCTGGAAAACTTACCTTACCTTACTACTAAGCACTGACAATGGAGACTCCTTCCATGAATATTAAATAAGCTTCTCCTTTAAAAAAAAAAACCACACATATCTAAGCATACCTAAGAATATACAAAATGATTAGAATGAGCACCTTTCTTATAAACTTGCGACTAATCAATATCTTCTGACTAATTCAGAATTTAGAACTGAACTATGGTGTAAGATGTTAAGAAAAATGAGCAGTAAATTGCAGGTACGTGTGAACACCAGCGTTTTTCATCACCATGGACAAGTGGAAAATCCAAGGCTCTGAAATGTTTCCACATCCCAAATCTACTGTATTTGTTTTCCAGCACATGCACACACACACACACACACACACACACACACACACACACACACACGTACACACACACACAGACCCTGTGTGTTGTGCCCTGAAAAACAAAGACGTACACTGTCTGCATCCTGCACTCTCTCTTTTCCAAAAGAGTTCAGGCAACCAAAAAAAGTTCACAGGCCAAAAAAGTGATAATTAGGCAAGGACTCGCCCAGTTTCTGGCACAGGCACACACCTAAGCACCAGAACACACACACACCCAGACACAGACAGGCGAACATGAACCGGACTCTCTGGGCCGCCCCCGCTCTTTGCTCTTCATGAAATGGGGAAATAAAAACACATCCCACTTCCCGTTAATCTGCAGTGTGGTGGAGGGGGGTGGGGGGGGGTGTTGGGTCGAGTGAAGAGTCTCAGTGACTCAAAGCACTCTGGCCTCCTGATGCCTCCTCGCTCCTTATAGTTAAAATCAGGGGCTGTTGATAGAACAGTGGTGGTTTCAGCACTGAACGATCTGAGAACTGATCTGATCTGGAGCCTAAACCTGATACAGCATGAACTCATCCCAGCGTCCTCGGAGAGAAAATTCACAAATTAAGGCAGAACTGAAAGTCTGCATCAGGAACAACCACGTACTTTAAATAGACTGTTTTATTTCCCATAGATACAATTTATGCAAAAATAAAAAAGGCTTTATGGTTCCTCAATGGTTCTTTGTAGAGTACTGTATGTACTGTGTGTACTGTATGTACTGTATGTACTGTATATACTGTATGTACTGTGTGTACTGTATGTACTGTATATACTGTATGTACTGTGTGTACTGTACAGTATGTACTGTATTCTTTAGTTCATTAATCACAGCTTGACTCAAATGCATTAAAACATGAGCTGTGGTTTCATATTTATTGACTTGTTTCCGGGTTGTATTTTTTTTATTTATTTAAACATAAAAACAAATAAAGGGATATTAGTTAGTACATATGAAGTTGTGTGATTGTGAATTTACTGTATGTTTGAAGGAATAGGTTTATTATAAATGTAAGCAGTATCACACTCTAATTTGTGCTGTTTTACTGAATATCAGTACGGCTGTGATGATGCGGCCCGAGTGCTGATATTCAGCACAACAGCACAATCTCACATGCGATATTGCGTTTATACAGCACTTCCACAAACACCATTTAGATTATAATTTGTTTGTTTATTGCACCAGTTATTTTGCTCCACCAACCCATATCCTTCTGTAACTGGCGGAACTTGTTGGTTGGGACGGGGGAAGCTGGCGACAGACTGTTAACAGGCAGGAAAGTAGTTTTAAATTCTTACTGGCAATATGTAGCCAAGTTATGAGAAATTTATGAGATTAACTTTATATTTCCACCTAATCCATAACGTTAAAAGGAAAGCTTTTTAAGATGCACAATCTATTGTTCGTATTAATTAATAATATTTTTTTTTTGTAAAAATACGCGTTAAAGCATTAATTTAAATTCTACATGAAGGGATCCTAGAGAGAGTGGATCTGAAAGGCTCTGTCTGGAACGAGAGATGCCACACCCGCACTCCCGGATCAGTCATTAAACAGTCATGGTGATTTGTGAGCTCACACAAGTGGACGGGATCGGATAGCACTTTCCTCTGTGTGCGTTACGTCGTTCCCCAACACTGCAACAATAGACAGACAAAGCCATTTTGGAAAGATGCACTGGCTGGCATAATGTTTATTCATTCTGTGAAGATCAAATTAGAGATGCTTTCTTTTCTGATGTCAATGCAAAAATATGAGGTGCGTTCAAGTCAAACCGGGATTTTTGATGAAATTTCTTGTGAAAATTCTTTGATATTTGCAGAAGACTTCAAGCACAGTACGGTGATGAGACTCTTAGCTGCAGTAAAACATTTGAATGATGCAAACATTTTAAAGAAGGCATGTGTCCGTGAATGACAATCCCGACCGAGGTGGTTTGGATCCCACTGCTGTCGTTCTCGTGGATGTTCAGCAAGACGAGACGCATCTGTATGTGGGAAATGTACACACAGTCATTCACCAACACCCCTCGCACATTACAGGAAAATCAGCTGGGAGTTACTGCCACATCCCCTGTACAGTCCTGATCTCGCTCTAAGCCATTTCCACATGTTTGGACCACTAAAGGAGTTCCTGGGGGGCCGGTGTTTTAAACATGAAGAAAGGATTCTGATCATGGTTTTGGTGTACCGAGCAAACTTTCTACCTTGATGGTATCCAAGCACTAGTGAAGCGCCGGGATAAGTGCATTAGTGTAGCAGGAGATTATATTATATAGAGAGAAATAAACTGTGTTCTGTTAATCTGCACAATCAAAAATCAATCAATTAAACTGCTCTTATGTACGTATTTTTAAGAGACATTGTTGTCCGTAGTATCCTAAAACCTGTGCAGACTCTCACACGCATAAAGAAATCAGATATGCATAAGATGAAAGCTTCACTTGTCCTCCAACTATTAGCTGTACTTACTGTAGAAGCTGAATCATCTCCGAGATAATGTTTGTGTTGGTAATACATCAATGATTTGATCTGACACCGGCTTCACAAGTAGCCCCAAGCGTGACGTGATCCTCACCAACCTGCTGCAGTGTGTCAACTTCCAGTTTATAGGCTACCTGACGCACAAAGCTTTTAAAAATGAGGTCATGACCTGTATACTCCAACCAGCTTCCGAGGGTTAACAGCGCTTCAGTAATCGCAGGCAAGGCGCCGGTATATCGAGGATACGTTATTCTGTTCCTTTACTTATGATGATCCCATTGGAGATCTGTAACAGCTCTATTTTTTACTCAGGAAGGAATCAGGAATGTTTTTTTTTTTTTACTTCCCCATATGTTCCTCAGTCTCAGTCTACAAGTCTCGACATGACCAATGACAACATGACTGGAGTAATTACAAAAACAAAAATGACCATTTGAAGATTTGTAATGCAGAACCGTACACATAGACATGACTCCCGATTGTTCGCTATTAACACACCGACACGTACACACACGCAAACACTCTGCTGACTGTCAGTGTTACCAGGTGCTGTCAACACGTTATTAGCCACAAACAAGTACTGTGTTAGAAGCATCACATGTTAGACTCTCGAGATATTTTGGGGGGTAATGTGTTAGTCTACATATGCGTGAGATGGTTTGTAAGAATTTCCATATTCTTTCAGTAATAGCTGAACAAACCCATAGCACGTGAAAATATACTGCATTTGAAGCCCGGACATTCTTTAACCCCCCTGTGAACTAACAAAAAGAGAGAAAAAAAAATCCACCCAAACCTCAAACTTTTCCAGCCACTGTTTTAGACTTTGCCCTACTCTCACTCTCTCTCTCTTTCGTTCTCTTCCTGACTCACCAGTCTTCAACCATCAGTTTCTGTTCATCCCTCATTCCAATGTTCCAGATCGCCGTCTGAGATCTCATATAATAATGATGACTCATCTTGTTTATTTACTCATCTTTTTTTTTTTATTCCAAATTAACGATTTCAGTGATTCATGCATTATGAACCTCAACACCCCTAATTATAGAGCATCTCAAAAAATACATGACCTCACACTCAAATAATTGCGTATAGACATAATACATCAAAAACTAACCCGGGATTTGCGGTCTTTTAATTCGTATAAGTGCTGGTGCTGATTAGCAAGTCGCACAGCTGCCGCTGATTCACAGAACGCACCACATGTGAGTGCTGTTATCGTTCTGTACATATCTGAGACAGACTTAATTAAGAACAGCTTGCGTCTATTACCACGTGCACAAGAAGAAGAACAGCTCTTGACATTTCCTCTTAAACCTGGATGGATGGAAGGATGGTTGGCTGGCTGGATGGATGGATGTATGGATGGAGGGATGATGGATACATGGACAGAAGAGAAGGTTTGTTGGATGAAAATGGAGAAAAGATACATAACAGAAAGGATGTATGGATGTATGTATGTATGGATGGATGTATGGATGGATGGATGGATGGATGGATGGGTGGATGGGTGGATGGATGGATGGATAGGTGCACTGATGGATGGCTGGATTGATGGAAGGATGGGATAGAAGTTTTGTCAGGAAGAAAAATGAGAATAAATAGATAACAGAAAGGCAAAGATGGAACAATGAATATATGTTTGAAAAAAATAGTTGAACGCAGAAATGAAGGAAATGGATGGATGGATGGATGGATGGACAGAAGAGTACATTAGTCAGCAAAAGGTAGGTGGAAGAAAATGGTAACTGAATGATAAAATGGGAGGAGAAAGTGAAGTTTGGATGATAGAAGAGATGGATGGGTTTGTAGATTAATGAACAAATCTATGGTGGATGAGATAAAAGAATAAAGATGCTGGGTAAATGCACAGATAATGTATGTATGTATGGATGGATGGATGGATGGATGGATGGATGGATGAAGACGTATATGCTTTGCAAGTTGATTAATGTATGGATGGATATCAGATGAATAATGGAAGAAAGGTTGGATGGACATCAGGTGGATGGATGGATGGATGGATGGATGGACGGCAGATAGATAGGAGAAGAGATTAAAGAATAGTCCACACTGGACAGTTTGGGACAGGAGATAAACCACTGTATTGTTTGTTGCTGCCTTGAGTAAATGAGTAAATGTAATAAAGTGATGGCGATACAGCTGTGTGTGGGTGAGACAGACAAACACTACCCCTCACTGAGAAAACACTCACTTTCTCACAAACACCCACACACACAAAAACTCTTCACGTGTATACACACGCACCCACACAGACACACACAGAGCAGAGGTCTCTGAAGTGTTTCCGGGACTCACACACGCTCAGCCACTGACACAGCCAAGTAATCAACCCCGGGGAAAGGCCTGTGAGTCACGACGACTCACTCACCCTAACCAAGAGACAGAACGAGTCGCTCGAGTGCACAGACAGTCGCTCATGCTCTGCTGAGAGACACAGACATAAACAACAGCACAAAACAGACAGACAAGATTAAAAACCAACACACTCGTAAATAGTTACATAACTCCAACAGAGTCTGGAAAAAACTTTTGGACTTTCTGCAGGGAATCACCTTCGGTTGATATTCTGATTTTAGCCCTATACCTGGGAAGCCAGTCCACTCAACCATACACTAGGTCTCCACCTGGGCCTTAAGAGATGATGTCATCCATATGGGGAAGCACTCGAGGGGACTTTAGGTACGGTTCCCCACCTACGAACTTTCTGAAGGGGGGGACATGAAGAGAAAGCTTCCCATGCTCTGGAACTTCCACACGGTCTTGAAGCCCCCTTTACCCGTATTCTCTCGCTGTAAGGTCTTACTCTGAGGTCAAGCTCGGTCGATCATGCATCCCCAAGAGCGTTTCTGGTTTCAGATCCTTCTGAGTACATCCTAATCTCAGCCTTTTACAGAAGAAAAAGCAAAGCTGATCGGGTGAGCGTGCTTTCTGATCAGCATGATGTCACTGCTCATAAAGCGCCTCGTTGCCAGGAGTAGTGTTTCAGCAAAACACAGCAGCACAGTGGCACGAGTGTAAAGCTTGTTACAACATGTTATAACATGACATGTCATATGATGTGTTTGTGACGAGGTCGATCAAGGGTTCCGGCTCAGGCTCTGAATTCAGGAATGTACAATATCTAGAGTGTGAACTGGTGTTCAGGGTTGGGTGCAAAAGGGGGAGGGGTAGTTTGGGAAATGCTTAATAAACCAGCACATGAATATTCATGAACACGCAGAAACTTTTTCGCTTTTAACTTTCATTTTTCTTTTCGTTTACTGTTTTTTTTTTCTTTTTCAAAATTACGTTCTGCTATCAATATTTTTCGCATCTTATTTAACTGGTTTTAATTGAAACTTATTTTATTAATTATAACAAATTATAATTGATAAAGTATTATAATATTATTATAATGATTATAATAATAAATTATTATATTCCCCTGTTTTAAAATAAAGTTGATGTAAAATGTATCGACTGGCAGCAAAAAATTTTAATTGTCGACTGCTGAATTAAATATGAGAAGCGCTTTAGATGGAAATTTTACATTTGCGAAAAACAGATATCTCCTTTTTTTAGAAATTACTGCAAATCATATATATTTTTTATTATACACAATAAGGACAATCAGTCAAACCACCTGATTTAGGATGCAGAATGTGGTGCATTTGGTCAGTAAAGTCAGTTTACTCTTTTATCTGCTTTTGCAAATGAATTTAAAATTTAAATTAAAAACAAACAAAAAAATTTCTCTTAAATGTGTCGTGTAGTACATAAAAATAATTGTTGTGCTCGCTGTTTTGAATTTCATACCACTATAAAAACTTCAAATGGATGGATAGAGAGATAGATGGGTGGAGTTTGTGGCTGCATGGATAGATTAGGAAGGTTTTGAATTTACAGTATGAATTGATTTGTGGGTCATGGATGGACAGATAGATAAAATGTGTGTGCTTGGTAAATAGGTTGATGGATGAGTGGATGTGTGAATGCAAGGAAGAATGAAATAAATAGAAAGGATGAATAAAATAGTCACACTTGATAGAGAGATGGTGTGAAAGATAGATGGGCATTTCTGCTGGATAGAAAGATAAATGGATGGATAGATGGATTTGTGGATGCATGGATAAAATGGATTGCTTGATAGCCGAATGGAGGGATTAAAAAGCAGGAAGTAATTACTGATAAATAGTATATATATATATAGTGGTGTTAAGGATGAACGGATGACAGTTGACAAAAATATGGAAGATCCAAAGTATAGGTATAGGTATATAGAATGTTCAGGCTTGTTGGATGGACATATGGATGGATGGATAGATACGCTGAATTGTCTTTAACAGATTGATGCAATTGATAAAATATTTCCTTTGAAGTACAGATGAAAGGATAGATGGATATTTCTTCATGCATGCATTTATAGCTTAATTTTGTGAATGCATGTTTTTTGGATTTTGATTCTGTAAAACTGCTTTGCGAAAAATGTAAGCTGAATATAAAATCTAATGCAACTGAATTGAATAGTAGGATGATGATGGGTTGATCAACTGGGTTTTTGAATGGAACGAATGATTGCTGGATGGTTGGCATGATGATGGATGAATTGTTGGATTGATGAGGGGATGAATGGATGTAGGCTACATAGCAGAGATAAGATGATGACTGATGACAGGTGAAAGAAATATGGACCATGCCAACTAAAAGGATATATGAATGGATAGACCAAAAGGTGTAGTATATAAAAGATAAACCAATGGATCTATTATTACAATGTAAAAATTAAAAGGAGCATGTAAATTAATGAACAAGTGGGAACCGGGATTATTGGAGGCGATTATTGAGGGAGAGATGCCGAATATATACAAATGTACAAAGACTTCACAAATGTATGGGTGCGCACAGACTGCACCCACAGAAGGAGAGAAAGACAGAGATAGAGCAAGAGAGAGAGTGTGTGTGTGTGAGAGAGAGATGTGGGTTGAACTGGGTGTTGAGGCATAAGGTGATGTTATCAGATATTTGCTCTCTCACTCGGGTTTTCACCTTTTTTCCTCAACACGCATTTTTCACTCTCACTGGCCTTGTGTAGGTTCAGTTTTAGCCTGAATACCAAAAACTGATTAATATTCATTTATTAATTTTTTTTTCACAGAGCATCATCTCATGCCTGTCGAGAACCCAAATTCAGTTCGTGTCCTTTTACTCATCATCATTAGTTCATTATTTCTCCCGACACTGAATATGTGGATGATGCACTAATCATGCAGATTTCTCTCTCTCTCTCTCTCTCTCTCACTCACTCTCTCTTCCGAACCTGAGCTCTGTGCTTCATTACAAAGAATAAAGGAAGCGAAAGCTGCTCGCCAGGACGCAGAGGAAACAGCTCGAACCCTCTCTGCAGGAAACGAGACGAAACCTCGCTGCTGTCGTGTGCGAACCGACTGGCGGTTGAGGGTCTGTAGTGTTATACACACGCGAACACACATGTACACACTTTTATTCACATGCAAAAAAATGTGCAGACACAAAGGCTTGTAATTGAACATGAAGCTGTGCGTCATAGTGCAGCTTGATTACACAAATCCAGTACATACTATTATGA
Organism: Clarias pachynema; assembly: GCA_030014365.1. Classification (NCBI taxonomy): domain Eukaryota; kingdom Metazoa; phylum Chordata; class Actinopteri; order Siluriformes; family Clariidae; genus Clarias; species Clarias pachynema. Next base: position 6,015,549 of record JAQMYL010000010.1, on the reverse strand, counting down.
TCATCACATTCCATATAATCTCAAATTAAAACTAATGACTTGTCGTTAAATGACAAAGACAAATGTATACATTTTGCTCTGGAAAGGATTGCTGTACCCATGGAAGGAGTCTCCAGTACCAGAGCTTTGTAATATGCAGTAAGTTTGACAGTCCGTAACATTAACTGTAACTCAAAATGGATTAAATGTATGGTGTAATGTATTTTGTATGTGTGTGTGTGTGTGTGTTTCTTACAACACTCGGATATGTGGGGTTAATTTTTTATGTCGGACGTTGTTATAAAAGTTACAAAAAATATTCAGTGCGCAGGAGGGAAGGGTTGTTTAGTTTGGATGTTTGTGTGGAACCATTTAAAGTTTTACGCAGAACCCAAATAGTAATATTTTTATGGACCAGTTCTGGCCCTCCTCTCTCATGTTGGCCGCATGGGATGATGGCTCATGAGCCATTCACTAACCCTAACCCTAATCCAATTCTAAAGGCACACCCTTTTTTTTTTTTTTTATAAAATAGCTCATGTCACAGTTTGTGGGGGAAATAACATCTAAAAACAATTAGAAACAAGCATGTCTTTAACTCATGTTCGTTAAATTATTATTGAATTTGCATGTTCTCCCCATGTTTAATGGGGTTTCCTCCGGGTACTCCGGTTTCCTCCCACCGTTCAAAGACATGCAGATTAGGCTAATTGGCGTTCCAAAATTCCCGTACTGTGTGAATGCTTGTGTAATGTTGACCGGAGGTCCTACAACAGTTGTAAAAATGTGAATATATACAATGGTCACCACTGGCCTTTATGGTCCCTAGTTGGACTACAGAGGTTCCTAGATGGATGGATGGATGGATGGATGGATATATTTTTTTAAACCACTTCTGCAAGTGGACCAATAGAGGCAGATCTTTAGACGATACTCTGTGCATTTTAAATTTCATAAAGTTTCCAGTAGATACAGATAAGAACCTTACATTTTCTTTTGGACAAACCATTGATTTGTCCAAAATCATCTCGAGAATAAATAAACGCAAATGTTAAAGCATTCCCAATCTACATATTTAAAATTTCCCTCAGTGGTGTAACGCAAAAGATCCGAGGCCACCATCGATGTGTGTTGGGTCTGAAATCCCCTGTGGGACTGAGAGATTTACACAGAATCGAGTACTTTGCTAATCCCAAAGGGAAATTGTAAAGGAAGTGAACCTGCGGTACATCTCCTACAATTTCACTGACGGATGTAGCCTGTGGTTTTTGTACATTTATAATAATTTTAGCCATTGTTCTCAGTCCAGCTGCACGTTAATGAAATTTCAGTTGTTTCCTCTCCAGTACGTTGGAGTCCCCCCGCCACCACAAGGGGCCCTCCCACTGCACAACTTTTGCGTCTGTCTTCACCAAACACCGCTGCCCGTTATAAGTCCACCTTGAAAATTGTCAAATCTGGCTTAAATTTAAACATTCTGCATCCCCTCCTCTTCCCCTACAGAAACCAAAAATGCAAACATGATGAGACGTGCAGCTGTTTTGGTAGTGAAAAATTGCTCAACCGGTTCAACGGTGAGAGCCGGAAACTGGTGAAGTTTGATTTTCGTGTTGAATGGAATTGGTATGTCCCAACTCATAGACATGATGATCGCCTTATTATTGGATGTACATTTGAATGTGGAGGAAATTTGTTGTTGGTGTAGAAAAATGAAAAATTGGGGTTTAAACAGGTTAATGAAATCAGTGTATGTCATGGACATTGGCTTGTGCAATAGAAACACAAGACTACAATTATTATTTAAATAATCGTCTACTCATCGAATATGACACTTTATCCTGTATTCAGGGTCACGGGGGGCCTGGAGCCTATCCCAGGACACCTAGGCCATGAGACAGGGCACACACACGCACACACACACACTCATTCACACACAACGGGCAATTTGGAAACGTCTAATCTGCAGGTCTTTGGACTGTGGGAGGTAACCAGAGTACCCGGAGGAAACCCAACAAGCGGGGGGGGGACATGCAAACTCCATGCACACAGAGACAGGAATCGAATCCGGACCCTGGAGGTGCAAGGCGCCAGTGCTAACCACTACACCACCATGCCGCCCTTACCTTATTCAATTTGCATTAATTGTCTTGATTAATTATCAATAAATTAAACCCTGCAGTTACGGTACAACTATAAAGCTGATTATGTCACGTAGACCATCTTAACCTGCTTCAACGCACCAGTCACAAACTGGTCTTAGCTTTTTATTCATTCATTCATCTTATCTGCCGCTTATCCTGTACAGGGTTGCAGGGGGCCTATTCCAGGAGACTTTGGACACGTCTTTGGACTGTGTGTGGACGTACCCAGAGGAAACCCACCAAGCAGAGGGAGAACATGCAAACTACATGCACGCAGCCCCAAGGCAGGAATCGAACCCTCCACCCTGGAGGTGCGAGGCGACAGTGCTAACCACTAAGTCACCGTGCCACCATTGTTGATTTTTAAAATGTAAATTTTAATTAGTGATCCTGTGAATATAGTCCAAATCTAAAGATTACACAAGAAGAAGTGATCCAGGTCCAATTTGTAGAGGCAACGCTTTTCATAAGGCAGGAAGTAGAAATTCTGTTCCACAGTTGCCACCCTGTTCCACACTGCGCCCAAAGGAACTTCTTCTGTGTGTCTTTTAAATGCAACCACTTCCCCCTCAATTTAACCTTAAGGTAACTTTACACTCCTGGACCTCTAATAAACCATGCAGTCTAAAATAGTCACAATTAGCATTTTTTTTTGACAACCTACCTACCTTCAACGCATGGGTTCACACGAGTGTGAAAGCCGATTGAACAGGTTGGATGAGACTCCAGAAGGGTCTCTGCAAGAACAAACCTGTCAGTGTGACTCGCAGATTGGTTAACACATCACTTCCCCAATGACGTCAATCGAATAACAGTTTACACTTAATGAAAAAAAATAATCAGGCTGATCAGGCCGCGACGGAGGCAGCGGCATCACAACTGGGGTTTGTTATCAGCAGAGTGCGAGATGGTGCAAGAAAACTGACGCATGTACGGAGCAAGTGAGAGATCGCAGTCTCTTCCAGACTTTCACTGTGTTTTCCACTGGATCGCGAGAAGTGCATGGAGAAAGTGGGAGAAAAAGAAAGAAAGAAAGAAAGAAAGAAAGAAAGAAAGAAATGAATAAAGACATGTGAAGATGAAGTGATTTGGCCGTCACATCCATCACCAAATGAGTTGAAATGCTCTACGCATTAGCTGAGTGATATTTATAATGCACTTTAAAGTGTAGGAAAGGTCTAATTTAGGTCATCTTAAATCCCTCTTAATTGCTGTTCAAACAGCTTTACTGAGAGACACTCGAACATCCTCACACACACACACACACACCAACACCCGCCTACGCACATGCTCACATATGCACGCACACACATACTATTATACACACAGACACCCACCCACCCACACACACACACACACTCACACACACACACACGCAACAGGAAATAATGAGAACATCCGGTTTGAATTGATGAGAGTCTTGACAGGAAGTACTGCAGTGTTGTGGGACAGAGCATCTATCTTTTTTTTTTTTTTAGTTTTATTTAATATAGAGTAGAGTAGAATATAGTCAAGTCTATATTCTAGCATAAACTAAATGATATTATTTAATATATATAATGTACTATATATTGTAAAGGGAATGGAAATTGTTGAGTATACTTACTTGTACTTAATAGTTATCTATTTTTTAAAAAGTAAAAATGGTAAAAAAAATAATTAAAAAAAAGTTGTGGACAAACATTTAATAATATTATGCAGTAAATTAATTAATTAAAAAAGTAATGAATAAACAGTGTAGGTTGCACATAATTAATATTTAAATTTTGCATTAACCTAAAAAAGACATTGTACTTTTTACCCATTTATAGGTAAATTTAGCGTTATGGAGAATTAGTGGTTAGCACTATCACCTTGCACCTCCAGGGTTGGGGTTCAATTCCCTCCTCTGTGTGCATGGAGTTTGCATGTTCTCCCCATGTTTCATGGGGTTTCCTCCTGGTACTCCGGTTTCCGGTCAGATTAGGCTCATTGGAGTTCCCAAATTGCCCCTAATGATTGTGTGTATGTGTGATGGATTGGCACCCTGCCCAGGGTGTACCCCGCCTCGTGCTCCAGGCCCCCGCGACCCTGTAAACAGGATAAACCGGTATAGACGATGAGTGAGTGAGGAAACATTCATGAAACAAGTATGGTTTACACTATATCAAAGCACTAAGCGTTCATGTCAAACCAGGACTTGTTCTGAAATTCATGACATGAAATTTGTGAATGATGCTGTAAAGCAAATTGACATTTATAGAAGATTTCAAGCAAGGAATGTGCTTCAGTGAGCGGAACGCCTGATCCTTGAAAATCGCCAAATGACAACTTTTGGAAGAGATACATCTGTGTGTGTGAGCTGTACACACAATCATTCACGTTTCGTGAATCAGACAGGCAGTCCAATCATGGCTCTGGCATACAGAGAAAACTTTCTACCTTGACGGCATCCAAGCACTAGTGAAACACTGGTATAAGTGCATTAGTGCAACAGGAGATTATATAAAGACATAAAGGGAGTTTTTATACTGTGTTCTATCATTCTGTATTCTGCTAATCTGCGCAATCAAAAGTCCAGGTTTGACTTGAACACCCCTCGTATAAAGTCATTTTTAACTTTAAGCTATTTTATATCATAGCTTGCTTTCGAGAAATTACAAATCACAAAGTAATATATACTTAGACTCGAGGCTTTTGTAAAACAGCATATATATTTGCTACGGATATTCTTCACACTAACCTGTCTCATCGTACACTATGAAACATAAAACACTGGCTTGTAGAGACAAGGGAACCGAAAATGGCTACCAAGAGCTTGTTTGCTGCTTTGCGTCTGTCCTCATATCTCACATATAACTGTTAATGTGAATCAACATAAACAAGCCAGCATCAGGTAGCACTGAATGCACTCAGACCAGACACAAGTGTTTTTATTGCAGAAAAAAAAAAGATCAGCATGTTTAATGTACTGAACTTCTATATAAATCATTTTAAGTCCTAGGATAGGAATTCACACAAACACGCGCACACACACACATCTCAGGTCCGGTCGCCATGACGATCCAAGTCACATCATCACCTGCTAGTATCCTTATAATTGGTCAATTACTCAGATTCAGAGACAGCTGCATGCAGGGATTTAATGAACAGCATAAACTATTAACAACCTCCATGTGCTGCAAAATGTCTGATCTTAATCATAGATATGATATTTTTAATTTAATGCACGCTATGTATCGAGGGGCATGCAATATGTTCACTAGATGTACTGGATGAATCTTTTGGATTTGACTGATTATGTGTTCTAAACTTATACAAATACAGACACTGTCAGGATGCATACTTTTATTTTTTGGGGGGAAATCCATACATACTGTAGTAACTTAGGGTAACTTAGGAGACGGGGTAAGTTTGGAGTGTTACTTATTAAGTTAGATTTCCTGTTAGAATTTCATCAGAATTAAATGAGTGAAATGAGAATGAGTGAGTGAGTGATCATATTTGAAGCTCATGAGTCAAGAAAAGTCTGCGTTGTTATAAAACTTGGACGATCAGAAGCAAGTAAATTAGATTTTTTTTTTTAAAGAAATAAAAAATAATGAATGTAAAAACAGGATTAAAAAAGACAAAATTATTTTTAAGCTTGATTTTTAACCAAAATTCCTGAGCCACCCTTTATTTCCAGACTTTCTGGTATTTTTTTTATGTTGTCTCAAGGAATAAGTCTCCAGGCATCCTGAAAGACCAGGACCTGACCAATCCAGTCCAAGACCTGACAAACACAGTGACCTATAAATCACTCAAGCATTTCAAAAATCATCTAACTTAAGGCATGAGAAACAGGTGGAGATGATGACAGATGATCAGGCCGGTGATTAGTAGACCGGTGATGCTGAATGCTGAGGGGTTGGAACAGACGAGAGGGGAAATGAGGTCGCTGCCAAAGTTGCTACATAAACAACTATTTTTATTTTTATTATTTACCTTAGGAACTTTGCAGCCTGTTGCAGTAAAACATTTTTCCAATTTCTTTAATTAAATATACATCATTTAATTGAATTTACTATAAAGAAATGAAGGGGGGTGTCAATACTTTTGCACAGTACTGAATATGAGGCTTTCCAAATTTCAAGTTTAAATATGAATACAGATACAGATATTAATATTCTGAACAGAAAAAAGATACAGATACTGGCCTTGTGTTACACCACTTACACTGTATACTGACTGTATGGTGAATGGTACAGTACATACTGCATACCTGTGCATCTGTGTTTAGTTATTAAACCTACTGTATAAACCGCCCTTATTTAACTATTAAAATTTGAATTAGTAATTTAAGTTCATTAGGTGTTTATGAGACAAGCTGTGACGACCTAATTTCGTAAAAAGTGAAATCAGATAAAACACAGAAAAGTAAATGTAATGTAAATGTGAATGACTTTTATACAGTTTGAAGGAGTTTACTGGCATTATTTGGTAAAGGTTCACGTTTTTCTGGCAAGTGACTAATATAAAATGTCAAAAAAGATCTTTTGTAGATTTGATACACCCACCATGTACACACACTCATTTATTAGTAAATCAGTGTGACCTTCAGTCGATATTGTGATTATATTACAATTATAAAAGTGAAATCTTAACACGAAATGTGAAATTATTCCAAAAACCAATGTGGTACATCTTAACCCGTTTCGAGCACACACTTTGTTTGTTTTTTTTAAGTTTTTCTAAAGGTGGATATAAATAGTTTTTGTTGCCGACCCACAGCCTGATAGTTCCAGTTAAAGTTCTGTGAAAAAGTCATGACTAGATTTCATATGCATATTTTTTTTTGAACGTAGCTGTATTATAAAATAGTGCAAAATAGTAAAATAGTAAACTGACTTCATCACGATTATCAGATTCCATAATTTGAAGAAACCCTAATTTGATCATTATTTAGGTCTCATTTAGATTATACACTTAGACGAAAAGCTGAATGACATTTCTAAGCGTCAAATCTTTAATAATAAATCAGCTTGTTGTATTAGAAGTAAAAAGACTTGTTGTCAAAAGTATTAAGACATCATGTGTAATATATAATAGTTATTCTACAGTTATCTATATATAGTTATCCATATATTATAGTTATTCCATACAGTATATTATAGTTATTCTGTATATATATGTTATAGTTATTCATATATTATTCTGTTGTTCTCCCCTTTCTGGCTAAAAAGTTGTGCTGATTAGTTCATGGACAGAATCCCGTGGAAGGACTTTTACTTTCTGAAGCCGGGGTGTCCTCAGTTCTGAAGTGAATTGTTGTGAACTTCTCTGGTAAATTTCAGTACATGATCTTCAGTAAGGCATTTGAGCAGCCATGGATGGATTGAGCGAGTGACACCAGACGTCTGAAGACGTCCAGATTGGATTGTTGTATAGAAAAAAACAACAAATTATTATTTTGATTGTCATTATTTGTAAAAAATTTGTCATTAAAACATTACATTTTACTTTTGTCTCACTTTAAGCTCAAAAGTGTGCGGACATCTGAGTCATATGAGACGTATGAGAAAACACTTATGTCCTTTTGTTGTGGTGTCCCAGTTCATTGCGAAGGTGTTCAGCGCTCTTTTGTCCGGATGACAAAACGTACACGCTCATGTATTCTGTATTTACATTTTTTGTTTGTTCGTTTGGTTTATATTTTGTGTCCTCAGTCTAGCTCGTCTTGCAGGATAATTTATTCAGAAACTTCTTCGAGGCGATCATTTCTTTCTTTCTTTATTATTTATATGATAATTTATCATTATGATTATTTTATTGTTTAAGATTTCATGAAGCAATACAGCTCTATTTTAGAAGAGATAGAGAGAAAAAAAAAAACGAACTGTCACCGGTCAGACTATCACGAACATGTGAGCTGACTCACTGAAAAAGAGTCCAAATTCCCATCACTGCTCTAGAAGCTGGCGACGCCCATGCTGGTGCAGGAAGCAGCTTCACTCTGCTCTGCAGTTTGAGCGCCAGCAGCTTGTGTAGATTCTTTGAAAATGAGGTGTGCCGATGCGAAACGAGGAAAATCAGTTTAACCGTTTGAGTGCCGGGCAGGTTTTGCGTGGTCTGTGGCTGAGTTGACTAGACACATCTGACTTTCATTTTTATCTCACTCGCATGACTTCAGTTAGTGCCACCCTTCACGAGACCACCAGTCGAAATGATGTGCACTCAAGGGTGACAGTCTCTGATCGTGTGTGTGTGTGTGTGTGTGTGTGGGCGGGTGAGGTGTTGTGCACGCACCGTAAAATCAACTTCTGGGTCATTCCAGCATTGGGGTGCTTTTCAGCACTTGAAAATGAAACTTTATTTTAGAATTATGGTTACATTCTATGACCTCACGTGACCTCATCAGTCAATATCACAATATGACAATATAACTGAAAATAAAGAATGATTTTTGTGATTGCTGCGATCTTCTGGAATATTCCTAGTATTTCATGGGGTGAAACAGTTCAGGGTTTTTTAATGTATAGGAAAAAATATTTTAAAGAAGAAAAAGAAGAAAAAGAAAGATTTTTTAAATATACTTCATTGATTTTACACAGTGTTCCAAAAGCCAGCATGAATGGGGAAATTATATGTTTTTGAGAAGAACATCAATTCTTATATTTCTTATGAACAACATTCTTAAAGTCTCTTTTATTTACATATACAGTATATGACTGTGTGTGTGTGAGCTGAAGGCATCCAAAATATACATCTCCTTTGAACAGTTGATATTGAGATGTATATCTGCTACTTCTGATCTGTATATCCTTCATAATGGCTCTAATCTGAGGTGCTGGTTGTTAATTGGTGATTTCTGAGGCTGGTGACTCTAAATGAAATTCTCCTCTGCAGCAGAGGTACGTTTTGGTCTTGATTTCCTGGGAAGGTCTTCATGAGAGCCAGCTTCATCATGGTGCTTGATGGTCATGCACTTGACTGTTACTGTTTTTGCAAGACCTATTCCAAAACAGCTAATTTTCACGTCTTAAAATAACTATTGACTGTTGCTGTTGTTGATGTTGTCAATTGACATTTACAGAAGACTTCAACCACAGTACAGTGATGATACTCTTAACCGCAGGAAAACATTTGAATGGTGCAGATCCATCCTGGCCGAGATGGCTCGGAGACGACTGCGTGAACATTCAGCACTAAATTGCGGCGCCTGATCCTGGAAAATCAACAGATCAAACAGAAAACAAACACATTTGCCAAACATCATTCACCAACACCACTTGCATATTACAGAAACTCAAATGGACGTTATTGTCACATCCCGCGTACAGTCCTGATCCTCACTCCGAGCCATTTCTGCATGTTTTGGACATTTAAGGAGTTCCTGGGAGGCCAGCGTTACAGCACGGAGGTTCAATCACAGGTTGAGAAATCTTTCTACCTTGATGGTGTTCCATCACTAGTGCAACACTAGGATAAGTGCATTAGTGTAGCAGGAGATTATATAGAGAAATAAAGGGAGTTTTTACTCTCATAAGTGTGTCAGATATTCTGCACAATCAAAAGTCCCAGTTTGACTTGAACACCCCTGGTACAATATATAAACCAAGTATATAAACCAAGTATGAAAGTCATTAGGGAAGTAATTTCCCTGTGTATGGAGAAGCAGAGTGCTGTTAAAATGAGTTATCTGATAAACGCATGTAGGTTGTTGTGAAGAAAAGCTTCACCCGCGCTCAAAACGCCTTTTAATCGACGTACAGATTTGTAAGTGTAATATCAGTAGGCTGCGCAATACTCATTAAACGCTTTGAGCTGCACGCATTTACTGGACGTCTATGTGTGTGTGTGTGTGTGTGTGTGTGTGAGTGATTGAGGTTGTGAGTGACTGCGTGTAGGAATTTTTGCCCTTCACGCTGCATAAGAAGCCATCGCTTCCAGCGTACACAGAGGGAAATTCAGGAGGCGCTTAAAGGAAGGACTGCGCCTCCTCTTCTGTGTATCGAGCCGTAGGCTAAGCAGTAATGCTGGATAATACTCGGAGACGCCGCGGCCTCCTGATCGTTAATCAGCGTGTGCAGGAAGAGGAGCATGGAGCCGGCTGCTTACATGCAGATGTTTATCATGCTTTTTTTTTTCTTTCTTTCTTTCTTTCTTTCTTTCAACAAGGCCAACTGGGACAGAAGCAGAATGGTGGTTTCTGTTTCTCGACAAAACCCACACACGCGCAACACACACAAACACACTGACAGTCATAAGAGCAGGCCTGAAACCGCAGGTGACGCCGCGTTTTTTCTTATGTGTCATTATTCGCAGACTGAATGTGTGTGAATAGTGAATAAGGAAATTCTCAGGAAGATTTCCTATTGAGGTGAACTGATCACTGTGACTATAATTATCAGCAACACAGGAAGGTTTGTGTGAGTGTGTGTGTGTGTGTATGTGTGTGTGTGTGTGTGTGTGTGTGTGTGTGTGTTAGAGAGAGACTATTATGCACGCACAGTAAAAATTAACGTTTAAACTAATGATCAATCGAATCAAATAACAATATAATACAATGCAGTAAAGTACAATATACGAGGGCCGTTCGAGTCAAACAGGGAAATTGCTCATGAATTAAGGTATAAAAACCGATCGACAAGCACGAGATTTCTACACAACTATACAATCAGAATCTTACAATCAAAAGTCCCGGTTTGACTTTTTGTTTGTGAAAACAAGGAAAGATTTGACATATATAAGGCAAGAGAGAGTGTTTCATGTGTAAAGTGTAAAAGGGACGGATGATGAACAGTGAGTGATTTCTGAACTCCCCCCTGTTATAAACACTATATGAATGCCTTATGCGCCTTATGCGTTATAAACACTATATGAACGCCTTATGCGTCTTATGCATTATAAACACTATATGAACGCCTTATGCGTCTAATGCCTTATAAACACTATATGAACGCCTTATGCGTCTAATGCCTTATAAACACTATATGAGCGCCTTATGCGTCTTATGCGTTATAAACACTATATGAACGCCTTATGCGTCTAATGCCTTATAAACACTATATGAGCGACTTATGCGTCTTATGCGTTATAAATACTATATGAACGCCTTATGCGTCTTATGCGTTATAAACACTATATGAACGCTTTATGCGTCTTATGCGTTATAAACACTATATGAACGCCTTATGCGTCTTATGCGTTATAAACACTATATGAGCGCTTTATGCGCCTTATGCGTTATAAACACTATATGAACGTCTAATGCGTCTTATGCGTTATAAACACTATATGAACGCCTTATGCGTCTTATGCGTTATAAACACTATATGAACGCCTTATGCGTTATAAACACTATATGAACGCCTTATGCGTCTTATGCGTTATAAACACTATATGAACGCCTTATGCATCTTATGCGTTATAAACACTATATGAACGCCTTATGCGCTATGTCTTGTGCAAAAATGCTTGGAGGATTTTTGTTCCGTTGAAAAAAATTGTCAATGTAGCTAATTAATGCTATGCTACACCTACAGTGCGTCTAGTGTACTTCAAAGGTGCAAATGAGCCACTCCAAATTTCTTAATATTTTGCATCCAAAGAGCCAGACATGAGGAATAGTTCTCCAGCCTTCCTGAAGGACGTTTTTTTGTCTCACATTGTCTCATGTCTTTTGTTTGTTAAGCCACACAGTGACCTATGAATCATTCAAGCATTTACAAAAAGTCATCTAACTTAAGGCACGAACCAGTGAGAAACAGGTGGAGATGATGTCAGACGATCGGGCCGGTGATTAGTTATACCGCTGATGCTGAATTGGTGGTTGGAACAGACGAGAGGGAAAATGAGGTCGCTGCTGAGGTTTTTACGAAAAACAACCAATTTTTAAATTGTATCTTTAATCTACACCATTTACACACAATACACAATTCCTACACAATGGTAATTCAAAGTGCTTTACTTAAAAGAGAAGAAAATAGTCATAAAATGAAATAGAAAATAAAACTTTTAAAACAATTTAAAATCAAAATAAAACAGTTAAAAATACAGTGCAGTGAGTTTGGACATAGCACAGTGCTCATTCAATATTTGTACAGATAAACAAATGAGTTTTAAGTCTAGATTTAAATGTGACTAATGTTTTAACACAGTTGATCTCTTCGGGAAGCTGGATATCAGAATATCAGAACACACTTATGAGAGTAAAAACTCCCTTTATTTCTCTATATATAATCTCCTGCTACACTAATGCACTTATCCCAGTGTTTCACTAGTGCTTGGACACCATCAAGGTAGAAAG
>JAQMYL010000010.1:5977414-5989495 GCA_030014365.1 Clarias pachynema | reverse complement strand
ACGTCTGTTTACTACATTGTAACATTTTTCTGACTGGTGCGGACTAAAGCAATCGAACTATAGATGTGAAAGCACCCTTACTCTAAAGAATTTGCATCCAAGTATTACAAATAATCCTAATACATATAACTATATTAGGTTGTTCCATTACTTTTGGGCCTGTGAAAATGAAGAGACTGTGTAAAAACATGGTTGTAGCTCCTGAACGGTTAGTTTAACAGGTTCGTTAAACCGCTTGAATTAAAGCAGAAAGTCTACACCCAAATCCGGTGAATTGGTGTGGAAAGGCAAAAATGCAAAAATTGCGTCAGCCAAATAATTATCCCATTTACAATTTGTAGTCTGTATCGATCGCATGGACCATGTTCTGAGTAACTGTGTTCAATTATACAGTATAAAATTCCCCAAATGTATATTTAAATAAATAAACTAATTTGTCCGATATCAGTAAACAGAGTTCATGGAAGTGAGTCTTGTTCATAAAGCCTCCGCGGGTCTATTTATAGGAACGAGGAAACCAATTTCATACGCTGCTATTTTGATTTTGAGATATCAAAGAAGTAGGCGGCACGGTGGTGTAGTGGTTAGCACTGTCGCCTTGCACCTCAAAGGTCAGGGTTTCATTCCTGGCAAGGCTCGATTCCCGTCTCTGTGTGAATGGAGTTTGCATGTTCTCCCCGTGCTTGGTGGGTTTCCTCCGGGTACTCCGGTTTCCTCCTACAGTCTAAAGATATGTAGGTTAGACTAATTGCCCGTAGTGTGAGTGAGTGTATGTGTGTGTGCCCTGCGATGGATTGGCACCCTGTCCAGGGTGTACCCTGCCTTCTTGGTATAGGCTCCGGGTCCCTGTGACACTGAATACAGAATAAAGCGGTATAGAAGATGAGTGAGTGAGATATCAAAGAAGAGTCACGGAAGCCACTGTTTTCTCTAACGCCACCGCACACATACACAGTTACGTTTCCTGTCTCTCTGTCTCTCTGTCTCTCTCTCTTTTTCGTGCTTTCACTATGACTCGCCCATTCATGATCTAGCACATGGCACCACATCAACATTAAACAGGAAAAAAAAATGCACACAGAAATTAGTCATCATATGAAATACCTTAAGTACTGTGCTGATGTTAATATAAACCCTATCAAAACACTTTCCTTCAAACTTTTACATTTGTACTATTGAGTCAGCTCTGTCGAGTTCTCGATGGGTCAGGATCAGGATGCTAGATATAGTTGCTTCTGCTGATATGTTAACGTTTCTATAGTAACTGGGTCTTGTATAATAGCTGCGCTAAATAACTGACAACCAAAATCGAATAAAATACATGGCTGTTTAACAAAAGATAATGTTGAAATTGTGAAATTTCCTGTAAGATGATGTTTATTTAAGAGTTATGGAAGGAGTCCATAAAGTATATCCCAGGATACTTTGGGTACGAGGCAGGGTACATCCTGGACATGGTGTCAATCCATTGCAGGACACACACTATGGGCAATTTGTGAATGTCAATTAACCTAATCTGCATGTCTTTGGGAGGAAACCCACCACGCACGGGGAGAACATGCAAACTCCAAACACACAGACCCAATAAGGGAACTGAACCCTAGATAGATAAATAGATGTCTGCAAACTGAACACTTGTCAAACAAACTCCTCCCACGCTGTGTGGAGGACATGCGTTATTCAGTATTTAAAAATTGCCAGTAACCTGGTAATATGCACATGTAGCATGCATGGGCATGACACCTGAGGTTTTCTCCAATCCCTGAGCGGGAGTGAGGTTATGTGTGCCTGTGTGTGCGTGTACGTGAGGGGGGCGGGGGGGATGATTTGGCAGTGTGCCCTGCGTATACTGATTCAGCACATATTAACATATTTAACAGACACCCGTGTCTTTCCCTCGTTCAAAACAGGTGTCATGTTGGAACGGTGTGTCATTCCAACCCTCCGCCAAAAACACACCCAGGTTGTGTTTGTTTCTTGATCCCTCCTTTTTGAATGCCATCATCGGAAAAACACAGGGAGAAGCTCCATGTACACAGACTGGATGTGGGAACCGAACCCCCAACCCTGGTGGTACTGTATAAGGCATCAGTGATAACCACTCCTGCCAACATATTCCTGTATCATATATGTGTAATATATAATAAACAAGGAAATTTTTTTAATCTGTACCATTTATTCATATAGAAAATAAAAAAAAAACTGCTTAAAATACACCTTTATCCTCCAGCCTTTTGCTTGTCTTTTTATTTATTAGATCGTTTTTATATTTTATATTAAAATTTTTACTTTTCTTGTTAATTTCCTTCCAGCTTTACTTACGTTGCATCTTATCATTTTATTTATTCATAGTTGATTTATAACTCTATAGTTTTCCTTATCTCTACTGTATGATTCCTACTTCTTTGTTTATGCCATGTTTAATTGCACCACATGCAGTATATTATATACAGTATTGGATCGAATGCACTGCTTTATTTTTTTGTTTTTCAGCTCAACACTTTTGTAAGAAATGTGCTCAGAACTAAACAAACTTGAACTTGAGGCCGCATGCCTCCGTTGTCCTCCACACCTCCTCGTTCTTTTCTCTCCATCCTACACAGTGAAGGAGATTTCATAAGCCAGCTCAGATGGTCCTTCTTCTCAACAGAGAAACTAAGGTAAAGGCCATAAGGGGACAAATAGCAATTAGGCCATCACTTTATTATCCGTATAGTTACAGCAGCATGCACTTTAATTTCGCGTACATGTACTTATATAAGAGCTTTTCTCTTCGGTGGTTTGAAATAAAAAGACCTTCCTGAAATGCCAGTTCGTTTCTTTTGAACAGTGCTTTATTTTGTGTAGCTCTAACCTGAATCAAAGTAGTTGAGTATAATATCATGGATAAAAAGGCTCCTCATATACAGATACACCATTCTGGATCTTTAGATTTTTGGACCTTTAGTTAAAGAAGGAAATAAAAACAAATTTAATCCCTTATTTTAGCCAAGGACTCTTTTAACAGGCCTAGTTATTAAGTTAATGAGTTAAGGTTTGGATTAAAACACACTCAAATCAAGTGACCAGTCAAACACACAAATAACTACAAAAACCTTATCAATATAGGATCAGTAGGATCAATACGATCAATATTGAAATCATGACAAAAGGGTTCTTCTTGTGAAGTTCTAATTGTGTCTAAGAGTGTCGGATTATGTAATGTTTATGGATGTATTTATATCGCACTTATAAGAGACGTCACGGTGGTGTAGTGGTTAGTGCAGTGGCCTCGCTCCTCCCTGGTCAAGGGTTTGAATCTACTCTGTTTTCACACACTCTGTGATTAATGGGTTTCCTCCCGGTATTCCAGTTTCCTCCCACAGGCATGCCAAATAGGCTAATTGGCATTTCCAGATTACAGCTACAGCATTGCTTGTAGTGTGTGAATGTGTGCGTGTGTTGGATTGGCACCCTGCCCTGTGCCCAAAGTCCACTGGGACAGGATAAGCAGTATAGAAAATGAATATGAAGAAGAAGAAAAATAATAGGATGATGTAACCCGTCAGTCAAGTGCTCATTTTTAAAACCTTTTTTTATTTTTTGAGAAAATATCAAAACGAGATTTATCATTCTGATGCCAATCTGACAATCTTACATAAATGGATGAGGTTCTAGAAGAAAAATATATAAATGTTTTTTTTAAAACACATTCCAACCTTGACAACAGACGTAGACATTTATATAACAACACAAACACATAAACATATAAACACATAAACAATACTGTTGTTGTGAGCCATAAAAGAAGAAGTGGTGCTTCCCCAGCTCCTAAATCTCAGCTTTATTTAGCACATCCTCAGCCTGAGCAGAACACCGAGCTGATGTTATTGCTGTTGCTTTTCTTTCGTTCCCTTCTTTCCCATCCGTTGAAGGAAACTTTGCTAAAAGCTGCTTGTTTTCTTGTTTAGTTTAGTCTTTTTTTTCTCTAACAGTCGGCCGAGTTGCGTCTATGGAAACGAGACTACGCGAGCGCGCGCCTCCAGCCTTGTTTTCAAGTTTTCTCGGTAGTTCCTGGCAACAACGTCACCCAGGCGGGGCGTGGCCTGTTTCGGCCAGTAGGCGGCGCGTTTTCGAGGACGCGGGTATAAAACGAAGCGGCGTGCGCGCGTGAAGTTTAGATACGCGTGCTGCGGACGGAGACAGCGCAGACAGACAGACAGACAGAAAGACAGACAGAAAAGACAGCGCGGTGATTTTGAAGTGTTTCGGAAGGAAAGAGATTTTGGACATCATTTTGAGGCGGCTGTTAAAGGAAAATAAAAAGGAAAAGCGTCTGGCAACTTGGTACAGTAAACAAAACGTTTTTTTTTTTACCTGGAAGTTTGTTTGTTTTTTGGATTTTTTTTAAATAGCTTGTTAATATTTACGGAACACACACACACGAGATGTTTGGACATTGTGCGCTGTAAAGTGTATCTTTAGCCTATCTAGCCTAGAAATATATGACTATATTAGAACTAGACTGAAGCTCTGCTCTCTAAATGTGTCACATATCCACCAAAATGGAGCAACCGTTTTATCATGACGACTCGTTTCTCTCTGCTTATGGCACTCCAGACGCCGTGGCCCTGCGCGACTTCAAGCTCCTAAAGCAGAGCATGAGCGCCGGCTTTGTCGAGCCTTACCGCAGCTTCAAGAGCGACTTCTACCCGGCCGGGAGCGCCGACGCCGCCGGTACACTCAAACTCGCCGCTCCGGAGCTGGAGCGCCTGATCGCGCAGAGCAACGGAGGCGTGATCACCAGCCCGACCCCGGTTCAGTACCAGCGGTACAGTCGCTCCACCACTGAGGAGCAGGAAGGCTTCGCGGACGGATTCGTCAAAGCCCTGGACGAGCTGCACAAGATGAACCAGGTGGCACCGCCGAACGTGTCCCTCGGCGCCGGAGGAGTTCCCCCGGCCTTGCAGTCCGCCGATACGCCCGTGTACGCCACACTGAGCAGCTGCAGCCCAAACACTAGCCTCCAGCAGCCCGCTGCACCCGGCGCCACCTACCCCAGCGCCACCCTCAACTACCTGCCTCACCATCATCAGTACCACCATCACCACCACCAGCAGCACCAGCAGCAGCTTCAGCATCACCACGCGTTCCACAACGCGCTGCACGCGCCCAGGCTCTCTGCGCTCAAAGAGGAGCCGCAGATCGTCCCCGACGTGCACTCAGCCTGCGCGGACGGCTCGCCGCCGACGTCGCCGGTCGACCTCGAGGACCAGGAGCGCGTCAAGGCGGAGCGCAAGCGCCTGCGCAACCGGCTCGCGGCCACCAAGTGCAGGCGGCGGAAGCTGGAGCGCATCTCGCGGCTGGAGGACAAGGTGAAGGTGCTGAAGTCGGACAACGCCGGGCTGTCCAACACCGCGTCCGTGCTGCGGGAACAGGTCGCGCAGCTCAAGCAGAAAGTCATGACGCATGTGAGCAGCGGGTGCCAGCTGATGCTGACGCCAAAGATCAAGTCGTACTGAGAAGTTTGACAGACTCATGGACACGATGTATTGTTTTTTTGTTTTTTATTATGTATATAAAAAAGGGGGAAACACTGGAAAACGTATTGATGATTGCATTGCAGCACTGAACGAGCTCGAGCGTATGTTTCTTGTAGAAAACTTTTAAACGTGTTGCTGTATGTATGTGTGTGTGTGTGTGTGTGTGTGTGTGTGCTTTGTTTTTTAGGCATGTCCTTTATAAACATGTTGCTCTTAAGGTACCAGATAAAAATGCACACGAGAAAAGAAAAATGAAAGGACTGTCAGGGACTGTCAGCAACACTTCATCATCTTTGTGCGAGTGATATCCTATGAATACATACAGATAACTTATTTTCACTGTTTACGTCTGATTTATTCCGGACAAATCATGTAAATGTAAATGCTTTTTTTTTGTTTTTGTATTTAAGTAAAAGACTGTTTAAAAAAAAAAACTCTATCCTGTGTGTGTGTGGTTAAAATGCACGGTGTACCGCTATGTGGAATGATGCGTAATGATCCTTTCTTTACTTTAACACTTCCATGCGTTACGCGCGCGCTCAGAAGTGCGGCAGGGTACGCACAAGAACGCGCTGACGTCATCGCGGAATCCAAAAATGGGCAAATATTTAACATGTACGTCATCGAGAGTAGAACTGCCAGGAAACCCCGCCCACACTACCGGTTTAATCTGAGTGTTTTTTTCTTCTCTCGTTCTTTTTTTTGTGCCAGACTTTGAAGTTGGGTGAATGAGCCGCGTGTGTGAATGGGTGAAAAAAAAATTGCAACACGGGAATTTCCCCGATTCTCGAGTTCCCAAAACAGTTTCGGCGAAAAGCAAACCTGAGATAAAAATAAGAAGCCGCGGACATTTTCCGGGTAGTTTGCACAAAATTAGAGCTATCGCAAGCACAAATGACATGAAAGAGCAAAGAGAGAGATTGAGGTCGCTACAGTAAGAAGTAGATTGTTTTTCTTTCTCCTATTAATAGACTCTGGCTTGTTGTTTCCCCAGCCTTCACTCTTAATAGCTCCACTTCAGTCCCAATTGAGCAAATGAGTCACGTGTTTTTCCATTTTTATATTATAAATAATATTTTTTGTTTCATGAATTTGAACAGCAGTTTTCAAAACCCTAAATATGTCACTTTATACGCATTATATTAACAATATATCAATGAATCATGAGCAGATCCAATGTGTGTTGGTGTGTGTGTGTGTGTGTGTGGTGCTGATATGAGTGTATCAGGTACACAAGTTGAAGTAGTGTTGAAGCTTTGATGCACTTTGTCCCTGTGCACTAACACACACCCATGCCTATACCTACTGTACAGTCAGTTTACAGTTAGATACTAACACTCAACTTCTTTTTTTTTATACCTCAACAGTGCTATGGGTAAAAAATAAAAAAATAAAAATTCAGTCCAAATGTTTAACTCTAAAAACTCACTATCATATCATCAGGACACAAATAATTCACTATTAAGGCGCATACCCATTCATCCATCAAGCAATCAAGCAGCCTCTGTAGTTTAAGTAGGGACCATGGTATTTATTCCCACACTACAGGGAGCCACTTAACCTAATCTGCATGTTTTTTGTACCCAGAGGACTCCTACAAAGCATCAGGGAGAACATGTAAACCCCATACACACAGATCCCAAAGCGGAAATCGAACCCAGATCCTGGAGGTGCAAAGCAACAGTGCTACCACTTATACCTATACTGCCACTTTGTTACATACTAACACTCACCTTTTTTTTTTTTTTTTTTTTTTTACATCAACAGGGCTAAGGGTACAAAACAATTTTACAGTCCAGTCGAAGACCTGTTTAACTCTAAAAACAACCATCATATCATCAGGACACAAATAATTCACTCTTAAAGCACATAATCATCCATCTAGGAACCTCTGTAGTCTAACTAAGGTCCATGGTGGCCATTGGTGATTAACATTGTATTGATTTCCTTTTTTCCAACCATGGTAGGACAACATTCACGCACTATGGGGGATGCCAATTAGCCTAACCTCCATGTCTTTGGACTGTGGGAGGAAATCCACCAAGCACCAAGCAACAGGCGGATTTCAAGGTATAGTGGAAAGGTCTAGGAGCGACAATGCTAACCACTAAGTCACCATGCTGCCACCTATATCTACCAACACTTTAATACATACTGTAGCGTTAGTTCACAGTTAGTTACTAACACACCCTTTTTTACATCAACAGTGCTTTTGGCAATTCAGGTTTTTCCACAACTGGCAAAGTGGGCAGCACTGTCACGTCTGTTTTAGCAAATTTAGCTAAATTTAGCTAATTGTCCTCAGGCCTGTATGGGTATCCTTTGTGCTGTCTGGTTTTCTCCCGTAGTAAAATTGTTCCATTATGGATATAAACCTATAACACCCTGATTTCTCTAAATCTGCTTGGTGATCAAATGTGCAACTCAACTATGAGAGCTGAGTCTTGCTTTTTCACTACGTGACCCATTTACGATGCACGCCATGATGTAAGAGCGAACAACAAGTCCACGTCTGTTCAGAGGTAGCATTAGCGAGCCAAGCCCAGTCTAGGTAACCCCAGATAGCGGCATGAGGGCACTTTATCCGAGTCAGGGATCAGCGTTAATTTCTGTTTACCGTACTCTCCATGACACAAGTGCTAGTTATGGCCAATTTGCTTGCACCAGAGATGCACAGCTGCACTCCTGAAAACTCAGTTCAGTACCTCAGGTGTGTTAGAGTCATACCTTTTATCCATTTATAGTTGCATTTCATGTTGCGGAACGTCTGCGAGACAAGTCAGTTCCTGTTATTGCTTACGTTATTGCTACCAACAGTCATTCCCCTCACCAGCCTGTCAGATTTTCTTTCTTTTAAAGGTTGTTTCTTTAAAAAACACACCTCGTCAGGTTACCGAGAAACCATGTTGTGAAGGCTGTGGGAAAAATGACAGCTGTTACATACAGTAGCACCGACACTGGAGACTCCTTCCACTCCTTCCAGAAATGTTAAACATCTTAAAGAAAATGTCACCGCATCAACGATTACAGATTACCTTTTTCGAACTGTTCACGACGAGCATCTCCTTCCAATTTTCTGCGCCAGGTGTTTGACACACTTGCTTATACAGAGTGTTAAACTGGTGACTAGAACTTCTACCAAAAGTCTACACTACTGTACTTATAAGGTCAAGGGGCATAGTTTATTTTCAGGATATAAACAGTACACAATACTACGGTCACATAGATGCTCATTGCTGAATATCCAACTTCTTGCAGCTGAAAAGTGCATCACTTACTGCAGGGATCTTCATCTCCAGTCCTGGAAGGTTTTTTGGTCCAGCACAGTTTGGCGATCCTTCTGCTCAAACATGGCAGTGTCAATTAATCGTAATCTTAATTACCAGGTTTAGTGGGTGTGTTTGGGTGTTGGTGAATTACAAACTTTGCTGGATATTGTCTCTCAAGGACTGGAGTTGAAAAGCCTTGACCTGCTGTGTTGCTAAGTATGACAGAATCCTCCAGTTAAATCCTAACTCACTTCATCAGAAATTAGTGAAAGGCCCCCCTCTAGTGGTCAGCCTGTATATTACAAGATTAATACTTCTTCTATCCATCCATCTAGGAGCAACTGTAATCCAACTAGGGACTGACTGTGCAGTTCAGTGGGGATTATCATTGTATTTATTCCCATTTTTACAACTGTGGCTGGACCTCCGGTCAACATTCTCACACTACAGGGAATTTGGGAACACCAATTAGCCTATTCTGTATTTCTTTGGGCGGCACGGTGGTGTAGTGGTTAGCACTGTCGCCTTGCACCTCCAGGGTCTGGGTTCAATTCCTGGCCAGGCTCGATTCCCATCTCTGTGTGCATGGAGTTTGCATGTTCTCTCCGTGCTTGGAGGGTTTCCTCCGGGTACTCCGGTTTCCTCCCACAGTCCAAAGGTTAGGCCTATTGGCGTTCACAAATTGCCCGTAGTGTGTGAATGAGTGTGTGTGTGTGCACTGCGATGGATTGGCACCCTGTCCAGGGTGTACCCTGCCTAGTGCCCCAAGCCTCCTGGGATAGGCTCCAGGTCCCCACGACCCTGAATACAGGATAAAGCGGTATAGAAGATGAGCGAGAGTGTATTTCTTTGGATTGTGGGAGGAAACTGGAGTACCCAGAGGAAACCCATCAAGCATGGGGAGAACATGCACCCCGTGGTGGGAATCGAACAAAGACCCAGGAGGTGCAAGGTGACAGTGCTAACCACTAAGCCACCGTGCCGCCATAATACCCTTCATTGTATGACTTTACATAAATTAAATTTTATTTCTTATTTTATTACGGAGCCATTCTGATCCTGATGAAGCTGGGTTTAATTCCTACATCAACAGTCGGATTTTGTTACAAATTTAAAACTTTTTGGATAAATGATCAGACATGATATGACCTGCAAATGATTTTTAGTGACCCTGACGGGCACACAGCAGCTTTCTTAAGCCCAGAGGGAATTTGCAAAATCCCAAGGGGAAATTTAAGACATCTCGGGGGACAGCACAAATAAACACGGTCCCCGAAATCATGGGAGATTCCCACTTCTGGGGAATTCATAAAGGTCAGAACACAGCTGCAGGAAAGTGGCAGAGCCCAATGTTGGGTGAACCACCTTGTAGATGGTGCATGGTGACACCAAACCCCTGCACAGGTAAGTGCTGGAGGTGTCAAAGATTTGGATCTGTTTGTGTTTCTACTACGCTCATTTTAAAGCCACTTTCCAATAGGAGGACATCATAAGACGATGCACAACTTAAACGACGGCTATAAACGTGGTTATGTTAAAACAGGACATATAAGCCATCCTCCAAGGTGGACGGATGAATAGATGGATGGAAGGACCACACAAACCAATTAAAACGCTTATAACAAGTGTTTTTAAACCAGCACCTTTATTGGACAATTCTAGGATGTTAACAAGGAAGCAGGCGTTAACGCTTTAGGAGTACAAAATCTTCTTTCGCCATGCTTTCATCACACACACACAACAAAAAAAAACAAAAAAAAAAAACAAGAGAACTACAGGTATTTCAGCAGAAATGTGACAGATGACATAACAGCAGACTGAAACAGATGAGGTGTTAAGATGTCACTCTGTAAGGCTCATTAACAGCAGAACAACAAAATAAAAATAAAAAAACAAACAAAACAAAAACACTATGGTCTAATCAGAGCTTAGCGTGAAGTGCTTCAGTATCCTCGCTGGGTCAGTGTTATCGTAGGTGCGAGGAACATTTTACTGCTTGGAGAAGAACTCTTTACTCTTCTGAACGTCAGGGACGATGGTGTCACTTCCGGGTTTCCATCCGGCAGGGCAGACTGCAGAGGGGAAAACAAAATTATTATTCTCTCATTCTGACAAGGTTTCATGTGTGTTCAAAACCAATTCATATTATATCGTAGAGATGAGAAGTAAAAAAAAATAAAATAGCACGGATTCTACGTATTCTTTTTCTGTGGCATTCCGTGAATGACTCCAAATTTGCAGTTCCTCTATAATCCTACAGGTGGTGCTCTAAACTATTTACACGTTGGGAGCCAACACTGAATCCTGTGTGGTAGAACAAATCATTTGCCAAGTTTGTATAGAAATGCTACAAAATCTTAAATAATAATAATAAATATCAGGATATTGATAAAATATCATGGTACTTAGAGAAACGTAATACAAATCGAATCGACACCTAGGCATCATGATGACGCACTGGCTGATTTTCTTGGTGGTGCCCATCCCTTACGTATAGGCATTTTTATATTAGGTGTGAATAACTCAGCTGGATAATCCCTCTGAGGCGAGATTTAAGATCACCGCTCACTCTTTGTTCTCATTTTAATAAAAAAAAAAATATATATATATATATTTCTGAACAAAGTCAGTTAAAGCTTCCTGCTGCATAAAGTCAGCATCATGTTTGTATGTGCGTCACTGTTCAAGACAGACGGTGTTTTAATGACACATCGGTAAAACCGGTCTGCACTGAAACACAACTTCTTGCGACAATTTGTCTCAAAATGCACTTTTATTCCCCTTTCCATATAAAAGGCTCCTTTGCAAATGTAGAAAAGTTCCCATCCACAAAAATTACATCATCAACCAATCAGATTGCAGCTCCTGCTTAAATAAAAAATAAAAAAATTTTAAAAAACATTTAAATGGGGGTGGGGGGGGGGGGTGTTCGGGGGCAATAAAAATGCAAAAGAAATAAAATCACAGCTGCATGAGCATCATGTTTGGTAAAACATTTTTGTTAAATCACTCTGTTATTTGATCAGAGTTAATAAATCTGAATTTCTACACTAAATTATGTACAGATTCCAATTCATTAAGTGGTGATCTGAAAAATAAATAAATAAGACATTTTAATTAAAAAAAAAAGAATTAAACTGATACAAGTTTTACAGAACACTATATCAAACACCCTGCTGTTTCAGCCAATCAGATGAGGAGTTTTTTTATTTATTATTTTTTTATTTACCTTTATTTAACCAGGCAAGACAGATTAAGAACAGGTTTCTTATTTACAACTGTGGCCTGGC
>JAQMYL010000010.1:5924291-5937052 GCA_030014365.1 Clarias pachynema | reverse complement strand
CAGGGTCGCGGGGGGCCTGGAGTCTATCCCAGGAAGCTTAGGGCACGAGGCAGGGTACACCCTGGACAGGGTGCCAACCCATCGCAGAAAATGCAGTTATATAAATTATTATTTCATTTATTAAAGAAAAAAAAGTTGTCCAAACATGCCTGGCCCTATGTGAAAAAGTAATTGCCCCATCCCCCTTTAATAGATCATAAATAAACTATGATTAACCACATTTTATGAAAAGCTGAGTTAAATTTCATTTGCCACACCAAAGCCTGATTACTGCCAGATGTGTTGAATCAAGAAATCAGTTAAATATGACCTGTCTGACGAAGTGAAGCATGACACAAGATCTCAAAATACAACATCTAAAGACATTCAAGAACAGATGAGAAACAAAATAATTCACATATATCAGTCTGGAAAGGGTTTCAAAGCCATGTCTAAGGCTTTGGGACTCCAGCGAACAACGGCGAGAGTCAATATTCACAAATGGAGGAAACTTAGAACAGTGGTGAACCTTCCCAGAAGTGGCCGGCCCACCAAAGTTACTCCAAGAGCACAACGACGAGTCATAAAAGAACCCAGAACAACATCTAAAGAACTGCAGGCTTCACTTGCCTCAGGTAAGATCAGAGTTCATGATTCAACAATAAGAATCAAATCAAATTCAAATCCAAATTTTATGTGACACATACACAGTCATACACAGTACGATATCCAGTGAAATGTTTATACGACCCCTCATGACCTTAAAATCAAGATTATTAATAGGAAATAAATTATGGAATATGGAAATCATGAAATATAGAAAAACTTCTAAAAATTAGAAGAATAAAATATTAAAGATATTTTAAAAATATTTTTTAAACTTAGCTGTATAAATTATAGACAGTAATGGCTGTACAAATATGGAAAATGGTATATTTTCTATTTCTATTTTCTATTCTATTTCTATTTCATTTCTATTTAAATGGTATAGAATTTAAATAGAAATGTCCGGGGATTGTGCAAATATGCATGAAATTGAGATGTAATGACCATAAATGTGCAATGTGCAAAAAGTGTGCAAAATTAAATTAAATTAAATAGAAATATCCAGAAATGTCCAGGACGAGTGCAAATGTGCATGAACGTTCAATGTATAATGTCCGTGAATAAATGTCTTGGGTGTGAGCAATGTCCAATGGCCATAAAGTGCAGTGTGCAAAAAGAATGTTTTTCGTCCTGTGCGGTTGAGAAAGAGACTAATTCAATTAATAAATGGAATAATCATTTAAAAATGGCATTTTGTATTTACTTGGGTTATCTTCATGTAATATTACAATTTGTTTGATGAAATGAATGAAAAGATCAGGAAGGGGCAAATACCATTTCACAGCACTGTAAACAACTAGCTGAAATTAAACCAGCACGATGGAATAGTGATAAGCGCTGGGGGTTCGACTCTCGCCTCCAGTCTGTGTGCTTGTTCCTTGGTGGGCTTTCTCTAGGTACTCTGGTTACCTCCAAAAGTACAGACATTGGAGTGTAGGCTTATTGATGTCCGAATATAATGTCTGCATTTGTGCGCTCCTATGAGTTGGCACCCTATCCAGGGTGTACACTTCTTTGTGCACTAAATTCCCCAGGAGAGGCTTTAGGCCCAAAGCAACCATAGACAGAATAAGCCATATAGACGATGGGTGCATTTATATGCGTAGCCTGCCCACATGGACAGGTTGGTAAGATTTTGGTATCCCATGTTGGGGGGAAAATATATTTGCAATAAAACCAAATCCGAGGTTAAAAAACGTAGAAGAATAAAATATAGTGCATGTGTAAAAGAGAAGTGATACTCCTAAAAGTTTTTGCTAACACAGAACATAGTATGATCATGTGACCTATACACTACAAGACCTTACAATGAAAATATACTATAGACCTAATCTGTTTCATCAAAGATATCCTGTTTTACACGCTCACCCGTTGCAGCCATGATTGTTGAAGGCACCAGCGCAATCCACCAACTGCTGCTCTGCCTAAACAAGGAAAACAAGATGTCCTATTTATACTGAACATACATTTATAACATCTGTTTGGAAAAGACATCATAATAATTGCCCTTAAATCCAAACTATGGTAACCTTGTTGCTCAGGATCGGTTGCTTACCAATAAGGGGAGTTTCCCTGTGGCGATTGCCGTGACGGACTCCAGGCAGCCTGTGGTAGAGAAAGTCCAGCAGCTGCCACAAGCACCCTGAAAGAGCAGGTGTGTACATATCTGGTCAGAACATCTGCCTTCCAATGTAATCACACCCATGTCTGATACATTAAGTGTGTTTCATTTGTGGTGCACTGACTATTTCATTACATTTGACGTGGGAAATTAATTTCCTTAGGCGTGATTACGATTTTTGACCACATGATGGTTCCACAGTGTGGGGAAAGGGGACAGAGATTTAGTCAAGTGGATCGGTATGCTTTATATTGTATATTCCTGTCAATGGCGTACAAGAATCACTTTGTCGACTTGGGAACAAATTCGACTTACGAACGTTCACAAGTTGGGAAACTACCTGTAACTACAATATTATAATCACACAAGACAGTGAATGGTTTTGTGATTTGATTGGTGGTTTTGGTTCTGATTAGTGCTTTTTGCTGTAGTCTTATATGCTGTAAAGCCTGATTTATTTTTCCACATCAAGTCTACACAGACTCCGTAGGCTATACAAGTGTTGCGAATTTCAATTCAATTCAACTAGCACTATGAGGTTTTCAATCAAAATGATAAGACTGTCCCTGGTGCGCGAGACGAGGACGACGGCGACAGTGGCAAGGAAAAACTTCCCGAGATGGTAATAGGAAGAAACCTTGAGAGGAACCGGACTCAACAGGGAACCCATCCTCATCTGGGTGAAACTGATAGCATGGATTGATTAAGCAATTTCCCTCTGGGATTAATAAAGTTCTTTGAATCTTAAATCTTGAATCTGCATCATACTGTGTGTGACTGAAAGCTTAGTATAACAGATGTGTTTAAGTTAAATGGAGCCCAGTTCATTATTGGAGGCTCTGGTAGATTGTAGGAAACTCCAGTCCTGAACTATCGAGCGACTGAAGTCACAAATCCTCAGAGAACAGCTGTCTGCATCAGCCGAGGACAGGACCGTCTTCGTGGAAAAGTGAAACCGTCCCCAGTCACCAGACGCATCCCAGGCCGACCACACGGGGCATCCATGTGACGAGATCTCCAATCAGAAGCAGGGATTTCTACTTGTGCTCTGGGGCGTCTCGCAGAAATGAGAGAAGACCTCGGAGGACACGGTGACTATGGGGTTCATCTCCATTTAAAAATGGAAGCCGGAAATACGATGCTCTCAGACGGACCAAGCACAGTTGCTGCTATCTGTTATATTTTTACCTCAGGCTACACAGGAGGATACGCCACAGAATACGTGGCTACGCAAGACCTACAGTATAGACACAGTCAAGTCATTATACTTATGAGACATTCAACTTAGAAATAATGAAGAGAAGAAACGCTGGGCTTAAAAGCCCCAGAATGCAATGCAGCTATTCAGCACTGTGACTCCTGTAGATAGACGAAAGAACTAAAGCACTGCTGCTTCTTTAGATAGAGATGAAGTGAGGGCTAAACTCACAGTCACACAGCGTTATGGGTAATGCAAAGTGAAAACAGACCAACGTATCACTGAAAAAGACTACATGTTAATGATAAAATTGTTCCTGAGTATGATTTTTTCATTTAAAGTACATGAGATTACCTGATTTTTCACGTCAGTGACGTAGTTTCCTTTCTTCCTCCAGTCGATGGAGTCTGGGTACAAACCAGCACCTCTAACGTGATTCCCTTTGGTAGCGTTACATTCCTGTCATGTTGGACATAAAAAGATTATTAATATAGACGACATGCATGTACAGTAAATGCTGAACGTTGCACACACACACACACACACATAAATAAATACCTGAGGTTCTTTCAGAAGGTAGAATTTCTTGAATTCAGCAAAAGTCATATCTGAGAACTGGTTTAGTCCCACTGTATTGTAAAAAAAAAAAAAAAAAAAAAAAAATTTAAAGATTGATTTTTTTTTACAGCTTTACACTCTAGATACTGACTAAGTGAAATACAGGTGTGTGCATTTTGAGACATGGATTAATATATCTATCATGCTTTTTCTTCCCCGAAAAGAGAATAAACTAACAGTACAGCTTGTGCAATGAGAACACAGGTTAAAGAGAAGGACAGGGAACAAATTATGCAAATATAACGTTTTGTTTAATATGGTGAGGAAACACTGAATAAAACTCGCAGGGCAGGAGTAACCTGACTTGCTTACGAGTCAGAAATGCAGTTATTTCTGTCTGTGTGTGAAAGAACAAGACAGCAAGAGAGAGAGAGAGAGAGAGAGAGAGAGAGAGAGAGAGAGAGAGAAATGGCTCATCGTTTTTGTTATGCAATCCATAAGATCATATGATATAGTGTAATCCTTTGCTTAACCAGTTTTAAACGCTTGTGATTGGCCTACATGTCTTTCCAGTTAGGGAGATATCTCCGCATGTTGGTTTCATGTGCTCTTTACAGTACTGTTTTTTTTTTTTTTTTAGAACAAAGTAGGAAATCCCCATATTTAAATATATATATATATATATTAAAGAAAGACACACATGTGCATGTGGACTAAGTGATAGATTTTCTCCTCCCATTTGCCCTGTCATTCAGAACACTCTCAGACCTACTTCTGAATTTGTGATTTCCTGCATTGTGTGTGTCAATTTTCTTCTTATTCTCAGTAAAGATCTGCAGCCTCTGGTAATACTCATCCATGCCGTACTGCCTATTGTGCTGAAAAGAAAAGCAAAAAGAAAGGGAAAACTGTAAACGATGAAGCAATCTGTTTTCATAGTAGTGATTTTTTTTGTCTGTTTGTTTCACTTCCTTGTTTGGGGAAGACAATAGCTTAAAGAAAACCATTTCAGGTTTTGTTTCAAAGAGTATTCGTACCTTAGACATCCACGTTTTGAAGAGATATTCATCTGAAGGAGAGGGCAAGTCACAACACATATGCAGAGAGGTTATTAAATATAATACACATAATAGAATTTAGACAGACATGAGATAGACAGACATGAGAGACGCCAGAATAGCATCATGTCTTCATATGCAATGATTATCTTTATGTTATATTTTTAAGTAAAAATGTAACAATAGTGATATTATAGAAATAATTTTAACTTCATATAAAATTTTATTTTATATATAATAAAACCTGTATTTTGAAAAAAAAAAAAAAAAAGTCCTTGGATTGAATGAAATATGGCGTCAAAAGTCAAACGAAAGTACTTTACTGAGAGAACATTAAGAATGCAGCATTGTTTTCCTACCTTCTTCTGTAAACAAAGGCGTTGCAAACACGCAGTGCAGAAGCGCAACACTTAAAAGGAGTGCTTTCATCTTCAAAGTGGAGCTCTTTCCCTTTGTAGAACTCTTCACGCGCGCGACCTAATGTATATACTCCGAGAGGCGCGTGAATATACCGAGTCGCTCAGGCACGGACGGTCACGTGACCTCGACGCTCCTCCACCTACTTGTGTTAGCTCCCAGTCCTCCACCAGTGTCTGTGTGTGTGTCAGCTGAGAGGGGAAATGTGTCAGCCTCAGCTTAGTCATTTCTCGAGAAATGTAAATTAAAAAAAATAAAAAGATGTCTGTGGTTCATGTAGATTTTTTGTGAAGTTCATTCTGAATACTCAAATCAAATAGAGAGATGAAAAATCAAGCAGGAAGTGAGGGGGGGCGTTCAAATGCCCCACAGCTCCTTTACCAAACATTCATATGAACTTGTTCAAACATTCCTTAAATTACATTCTTGAGGCAGTTTTAGTTGACACTAACATATCATATAACATACAGTATAACCTATGATAGGATATGGTGGCACAATGGTTTAGTGCGTCTTAGACCCTCCAGGGTCCGGGTTCGATTCCCGCCGCGAGGTCTGTGTGTATGGAGTTTGCATGTTCTCCCCATGCATGATGGGTTTCTTCCAGGTTCTCTGGTTTCCTCCCACAGTTCAAAGACATGCAGATTTCGCATACTGGTGTTCCCAAATTAGGAGTAGTGTGTGAGTGTGATGTAAAAAAAAAAATTTTTTTTTTAAAGGGAATAAATACAATGGTCACCATGTTCCTAGATGGATGTCTGGATTTCTTAAATTGAATTGTTATGGCGACTTTTAGTTGACAATAACACTCGAGTGGGTATAAAGACTAGACATCGCTGTTAAAATGGAGTTTTGAGGTGAAAAACAGTATGAAATTGGAAATTGTATGGTGGAAGGAAAGAAAAAAGAAAACTTATAGTAACCTATCATAAGATATAATATTGATGATTTTAATCACAGGGGATATGGTGTCTCAGCATTTAGCAACCTTGCATCTTCAAATATCACCTCTGTTCTGTGTGTGTATGTGTGTGGGTTTGCATGTTTGCTATATGGTTTGTGGGTTTCCTCTGGGTACTATGGTTTCCTCCAGAAAAGAAAACAGTATATTATGTAAAATTTAATTATTCAGACAAAAAAAAAGCAGAAAGACATCTTCTGGGTTTTGTGGCATAAAAAAGAAGCAGGTGTGACAAACTCCTCAGAAGGACGTTCTGCAGGATGTTCAGTTAACCTAAGCACTGAATTTCCTTATAAGACTGCATAAAATTGTACCTGAGACTACAGAGGGGCCATAAAAATATTATACACACTCCGACATGAAAAACATATGCATAAACATTTTGGTAAATATCAAAGGTAGCTGTAAGTTATGTTTTAATTACGTAATCACATTAAGTGATCAAAGTGGTCATAATTAGCATCCAGACACTTGATTTTTTTGCGAACTACTGAACAACATTGACTAGATTTCTCTGCATGATACTTCTTCAACTTCTTCCCATAGTGCCGCCAGGGTAAGTGGTTTTCTTCAGGTAAGAAGTTAAAGTATAATGCAGAGCAATCCCTGTGGATTCTTACTGTACTCATCTTTTCGTGTATGTAGTGCACAACCTTCCCACGGTACACCACATACTCCGGTATTTTCTTTGGCTCTCTTCCTAACAGTCACATGATACATTAACAGCGATGTAACTACTGACATCTTAAATGAAACCTTATACATACTACACATTGCTGCCATAATTAAAGCTGCCATAATATTTACTAATATGTAACTATCATTAATACCACTCATCCTCCTTCCTGTGAAAATACTTTACCATACTGCACATTACCATACCCTGGTCACTTTTACCACAACTTGTCTGCATCTGTTCCCTGCATTCATGTCTGCGTCTGCTTTTTTAAAATTTCTTTTACCAAGAGTTTTACTCTATTCTCTATACTAATCACCAGTGATAACAGCTCTGTGCGAGAAAACACCCTAGCACGCCTAGCAGATCTGTACCACATGCATATACTGTACAACTGCAAATTTGCAACTTTATAAGTGTGACAAAATTTCTCTCAGCTTAAACCTATACATTTATAAGACAATTGTTTTATATGACAATAATATTAAGCATTTAGTAAATAATTTCAACTGTCATACCTCTGACTGTAAGGTCACTGCAGTTTTATAAGTTATACATATATTATAATATAGTAATTAATTATGTTACAATATAATTAATATAATTATAATATATTAATATATATTATTATATGTACTATCTTTGCCTCCTTCATGCACTTGTTTATACAATAATACACGACATGATTCTTCCTATGGTATACTATGTATATTAGTATTGCATCCCATGCAACTGTGATTTTGTGATCATTTGTCTTATATTTATGTCTGTGCTCACTTCTCTTTTTACATACTTTTTTTTTTTTTTTTACTTCTCTTTTTACTCCCTTCATTTGATGTCTCCTGACACTAAATTTAATATATTTACCACAACTGTGCAGTGGTGCATTCACTTGAATTATAATTAAATACACTTTGGCCATTTTAACAAAAACACCTTTACATCTGTTTATACATGCAATTATCTTAGAAGATCTTCAGTTATTGTTCTCATCAAACTTTAGAATGGGGAAAATGTGATATCAGTGACTTTGGTCAAGGCACTGTTTAAGCTAACAGGAAGGATACTGTACTGTAACTCTTAAGCATCTTAAAACACACAACATATCAAACCTTGAGGTCAATAGCATAAGATTGTTTCAGGTTCATCTCCTGTCAGCCAAGAACATGAATCTGAGGCTAGCGTGGGTACACGATCACATAAACTGTCCACTGCAGCCTCAGGTCTGTGCCCTTTCCTGACATCAAGCTGTTCAAGCTGAATCTACTTTCAGTCATATCAAGTCAACAGAAACTGCACAAATGGCATTTAGTTGAAACCCCAGGATAAAAAAATGCTTAAGAGTGACCACCTTAAAAAAACATCCCACATTTAAGAGTGAGGTGTGTGGGTGAAGTCAACTAAACCACTTAAAATTAACAACTTAAAATGGTCTGAGAATGTGTGCCAACCAGCTCCAGACTCTAAAGTGATAATGCTGAAAAACTTAAAAATTCTAAAACCTAAAACCTAAGATTAGTAGGGATGCCCTTAGGGTGAATAGACAGCTGTATCTCCCAAAAATTCACTTATTTTTGAATTTCAGCCTTTAAGAGTAATACAGTAAGTCCAGGTATTAGTAGTTAAATACTTTGTTTATTCATTCATCTCCTTGGTCCTCCCACCAAGCACGAGGTTTCCTCCCACCTCGTGCTTGGTGGGAGGAAACCCACCAAGCACGAGGAAAAGACTCACTCAGTCCCCAAGGCGGGAAATGAAGAACAATAGACTAAAATATAGATTTTTTAGAATTATACTTAAGAATTATAAGTCATTACAATTTTGTATCCTGAACGTATTAGATTTCACAGACCATTTGATATGCAAAAGGCACAAAGAAGAAATGCTATACTTTTTCTGTGGTCTGTAGAGGGACGGAGCATTTCTTTCTATCTCTATATCTATCTATCTAACTATCTATCTACCTACCTCATCCATCCATCTAGGATCCTCTGTAGTCCAACATGGAGGCCAATGTGGCCATTGTGTTTATTCCCATTTGTGCCACCATGGTAGAACCTCCGGTCAACAATCACATGCACATTCACACACTGTGGGCAATTTGGGAACCCCAATTAGCCTAATCTGCATGTCTTTAGACTACGGGAGGAAACCGGAGAACCCGGAGGAAACCACGAAACACTGGGAGAACATGCAGACTCCATGCACACAGACTGGTGCGGGAATTGAACCAAAGATCAGGAGATGCAAGGCACACTACATCTTAATATATGTCATTATCTACCGTCTAACAAACTAGTGTGTGGACAAATAATACATATAAAGTTATTCAATTTCTATTATATTTATTATATCCATTTCAAATAAACCAAAAACAGTGACAAACAGTGAATAAATACAGGTCAAGAAGTAAATGTATACAAAGTTTGACTCATTCATATGCTTCAGGAACTGACTGCACTAGAAAAAAAAGGGGGGGGAAACTTCCCTATAATGTGGCGCTTGAAGATGACGTCACACCGAGTTTTCCCGGGCTTGGGTGCTTCAGCCAATCAGATTCCACTTCTTTAGCTTCGCGCTGTAGCGGAGATTCTGTTTGTCAGATTAGCTTCATTTATGTGGATTGTTTTTATTTTTATTTATCTCTGCATTATACACTTTTCTTGGGGTTAATACGCAGCAACAAATATATATATGCGTATCTGGAAGTTTTTGGACTTTGCTATCGCGCTGTGTGTAGGGTGTAATTTGAGTTAGAAAGCGTCGATAAGGTGGGTCGAGTCCTAAATAGCGCGTGTTTAGACGGGTAGCGCACTAGGTAGGGCGCGGACGCCATCTTGTCTAAGGCATCTTTATAGGGAGTTGGCCGCGATTTGGAATTCGGCCCGGAGTGTTTACTAGAACGTTCGTTTGTGAAGGTGTTTAAAGGCTTTCTATCGTCACAAATACCAGAAATGGACCTGAGGGATTTTGAGGAGGATAATTCGGTCAGTTGTCGGTTGTCCTCTCCTGTCCCTGAGCTGTGCAGGACTGAAGACTGCTGTCTGGGAATCGACGAGGCAGGCAGAGGACCTGTCCTGGGTCAGGACAAACCTTTATTACCCCCCCTGGGGTTTTACTGATTACTAAAGTGTTGGTCTGCTGAAGGTGTTGAACACTGTGTCCCCCCCCCCCCGTCTGTGCTTTAGGTCCTATGGTGTATGGAATCTGTTACTGTCCTGTGTCCAAAAAGGACGACCTGAAGAACCTGAAAGTCGCAGGTCAGCTTTGGATGTGTCTCACGTACCATACAGTAGAAACAGAGGCATGCAGTTATAGGAAAACAATCAACAGCATGGAGCTGAGTTACTGTAACATGGTCCTGAAGTGTCTCACCCCTTGTTGGTTTTGTCCTCTTGATACGACATCATTATAATACATCGGTGCCGATTCGATTAAAATTGTCATTCTCAAACTTTATAAAAATCCCCATTCGATATTACAATTTCCTTGATTTTGTTACAATTTTAAGCCTTTTAAAAAATATTTAATGATTAATTAAATGCAGCCCATTTCGTATAACATTGGTTTTCTCACTTAAAAACCAATCGCAGCATTTAAACAGTACAAACTAATATCAAGTTCATAATATTTATTCCTAAATATCTTTTCACTCCTACCACACGGGATGAAATTGTATAAATAGATGTTTTACAGCCTTAAAATGCCTAAAAACTTAACTTTCGCATTTCATACAAGCTTCCATAATACTTTTGTTTGTGTAAAGCTTTTTTTTTTTTTTATTGTTTTAAAAAATTGATTTTGGATTCGGTGTGGCGATACGTGAATTGTCATCTCTTACTATGGAAACGATTAGGTGTTAGAACAAGCTTTTTTTTTATTATTATTTTTTTTTATAGAAAATGATTTGATGCCTTTCCACCAATTCCAGTGGGGCAAAAAAGTATTTATTCAGCCAGCAATTGTGCAAGTTCTCCCACTTAAAAAGATGAGAGTGGCCTGTAATTTTTATCATAGATATACCTCAACTACGAGAGACAAAATAAGAAAGAAAAAAAAAATCCAGAAAATCACATTGTAGGATTTTTAAAGAATTTATTAGCAAATTATGGTGGGAAATCAATAAGTTTTTGGTCAATAACAACATTTCATCTCAATACTTTGTTATATACCCTTTGTTGGCAATGACGGAGGTCAAACGTTTTCTATGTAGATCTGCCTGTTTAGCACTGCTGTGGTATTAAAACCAAGGAGGTAAAGATTAGAGGAAGAAATCTGATTCAACCCCTAAAAGCATCAACGAAATGATTAAGCAACAGAAATATGCGTTAGTTATGAGAAACTGTGTGAAGAGTCGTCCAGCCATGTCGTGTGATCTGTATCAGATATATGAATATGTTTGTGTTGTCATGATTTTTGCTGATTTTCTATATAGACTCGAAGACTCTGAGCGAGACGGAGAGAGAGAATCTGTTCATGAAGCTGGACGAGGCCAAGAGCTTTGTAGGCTGGGCTCTTCAGATCCTCTCACCCAATACCATCTCCACCAGCATGTTACAGAGGTACACACACACACCAACACAGATATCCAAACAGCTCTCTTTGTGTGTGTGTGTGTGTGGTGCTTTAATAAAAATTCTCTTTTCCTCTTTCTTTCTCCCTGTTCAGGGCGAAGTATAATTTAAACGCTCTGTCTCACGACGCTGCAATCGGGCTGGTGCAGTACGCTCTGGACAGCGGCGTGCAGCTCAAAGAGGTAGGAAAGACGCCTAAGTTACCCCTACACTTGCGTTATAAGTAGTTAATGTTGCTAATGTAACTCTAGTGCCGTAGTGGAGCTACAAGGCCAGGTTCGGACATGTGACTGTGATTTGTGTGTTCGGTCAGGTGTTTGTGGATACGGTGGGCCCGGCGGAGAAGTATGAGGAGAAGCTGTCTCAGCGCTTTCCCGGTGTGAAGGTGACCGTCCGACCCAAAGCTGACTCGCTCTTCCCCATCGTCAGCGCCGCCAGCATCTGCGCCAAGGTCAGTACACGAAGGAGGAAACGCAAGATGACTCCTCGAAGTGCATTTCAGGATTTTGGTTCTGGTATCGATTTCAGAATGATGACATACGATGCACCGTCTGATATCGTAGACGATCCGTTTGTCCCTGAAACTCGGCTCAGATACTAATCCAGGACTCACCTGGTTATTTCTTGTCTCGCAGGTGGCTCGAGACCATGCAGTGAAAGGCTGGAAGTTTACAGAAGATCTAGGAGACGTGGACACCGATTACGGCTCGGGATACCCCAACGGTCCGCGCTGTTTATTCCCGTCGTCTTAACGTTTACTAAACTACTTCACAAGGAGCGTTCAAGTCAAACCGGGACTTTTTTATAGTGCAGAAGACAGTTATGAGACTCAAAACTCCTCCCTTTATTTCTCTATATAATCTCCTGCTACGCTAACGCTCTCATCCCAGTATTTTACTGGTGCTTGGACACCATCATGGTAAAAAGTTTTCGCCCCCTAGTGGTGCAGAGCGGTAAAGTGCTCGCTACTGTGGCCGAGAAGTGCAAAACAATATAACAACACAGAAAAAAGCAATATAACAAATCATAAAACACAACGACATATCCAGATACAAAATACCAAATGAGAAAACACAACGACAATTCAGTCAAACCGGAAAAGGTAGGTATAGT
>JAQMYL010000010.1:5900663-5912515 GCA_030014365.1 Clarias pachynema | reverse complement strand
ATCGAGCCTGGCCGGGGAATCGAACCCGGACCCCTGGAGGTGCAAGGCGACAGTGCTAACCACTACACCACCGTGCCAGACCAAGACAATAACAGTATCATTTATCATTTCTATGATTATACTTCTTATTTATTGTGTACTTGTATAGTCTGAATCAACTTTTAATCATAAAAATGTGCAAAAATACAAAAATGCAAATATACAAAAAATGACCAAAATATTTAAACCTAATGTTACAAAATGTGTCGCTTCACCCAATTAAGGGTGAAATGAACATCTTGTAAAAAAAAACAAGAATAATAATAATAATGGTGTCTTAATGCCATGCCATTTTTTAAATTTTCTATACTGTTTATTCAGTCTCCTATGTGAGAGAGTTTATCCGGTTTATTCGGTCTCCTATTGGGCACGAGGACTATCACAGGGCACACACCCACATAAACACACACACACACACACATAAACACACTCCAGGCAAATTGGGAGCACTAATTAGCCTAATCTGCAGGTTTTTAGACTGAGGAAGGAAACTGGTGTATCCGGAGGAAACCTCAACAACAACATCAACAACAATCCTCGACCCTGGTGGTGCGAGGCCACTGTCGTGCCCCATGCCATTCAGATTTGTTTAAATATAATGTGGGATTTCCAGAATGCAAAAAAATAAGTAAATAAAAGAACGTTTTGTTGTTTTTATATTCTTAATAGGCAAATACACGAGGAACCTTTGAGGTAAAGCTCTGATTATCAGCGTTAACATCTGAAAACTAGTTCAGTATAATAAAGTGTTTTTTATTACAGTTCTTATTTCCAACCTCAGGGTACTGGAACGAGGGACGGAAAACATCTCCATGTGAAGTTTAATGCTGGAGAGATGCAGAAGAGTCAGCCTCTCACTCATCTTTTTTTATTATCATTGCTACAGTATTTTAAAGGCCTGATCTTTCGTTCAGAGGTTATTTATGAGGCTTGTAAACACACTGGCGGATCTGATTGACATTTAATGCAGCTTGATTTTTCCCAGTTGCCATTTGAAGGAGTGTTCATAAAACACACTGAAACGTGAGATGAAAAAGTCAGAGCTGAAAAGTAGGTCTGTTACAAAGAGGATTGCTGTACACGAGCTTCTCTTTCTTTCCCTGCCATTAGGGACGACTAATGTAATTTAACATAGCTGTGCGATTTTATCGTAATTGTTTACACACATGTGGAAAGGGTAGGGAATTCGAATAAAACGTTTTCAGTTTGCTAAGAAAAAATTGTAGATACAACCCTTGTTTTGTTTGGAAATAAATAAGAATGTTTCATGAGAATAATGAGTAATGTGTTTAAAGTACTTTGTGTACAAAATATAATAAAAAAAAACACCCGGAACATAAGCAGTTAATTACCAATTATGTAAAGAAGATTAATAGCCATGCAAAGGGGCACCGATTTGACTGACTGGATGATTCCAGTATGATTAAGTTCCAGGTCATTAAGTTCCACTATCACACTTTGATCATGCTGTCATGGGAAACTCATCACCAATATAGTGGTGTGATGGAACAGTTACTCTTCGCCATGGAAGTTGAGTCATTGTCACATCTCCCAGAACTTTTTATTTCTCTCATCCCACTACAGAAATCAATCGGACCAGTGCAGACCTGCAAGAGCTGCAGTTTGTCAAAGTCACTCAAATGATTACACTTTCCCATTTATGCCAAAAGTTAGAAATTATTAATATATAGCAAATCAAAAGTTTTTGCAAAAGTAACAGCTGATAAGCCAGTGGTTTTCTCCCTGATATCAAGTGAATGACGTTGATTCTCTCACTATAATGGCATCTGAAAGTGAGTTGGATATATTAAGCAGCAAGTGAACATTTTGTCCCTAAACTTGATGTGTTGGAAGCAGAAAAAATTGGCAAGTCTAAGGATTGGAGTGATTTTGACATGGGCCAAATTGTGATAGATAGACATCTGGATCAGAACTCTACAACTGCAGCTCTTGTGAGATGTTCCCTGTCTGCAGTGGACAGGACATACCAAAAGTGGTCAGAGGAAAGAAAACCCGGAAAATGTCTCGACAGGGTCATGGGTGGCCAAGTCTCATTGATGAACATAGGGAGCAAAAGCTGGCCCATGTAGTCTGATCCAATCAAAGATTTACTGTAGCTTAAATTGTTGACAAATGTCATGCTGGCTCTCAGAGAACGGAGTCAGAACATGCAGTGCATCATAGTTTCGAAAGGGGCTGTGTACACCACCAAAAGTGTCCGCAATGGGCGTGTGAGCTTCAGAAGTGGCCTACAGAGCAATAGAAGATGGGATGGCCATCAGGTCTGATGGATCACATTTTTCTTACATCATGTGGATGGCTACAGTAGGTGTGTATATGCATCAATTACCTGGAGGAGGAGATGATGAGCTGGCAGAGACAATGTGATGCTCTGGACAATGTTCATGCAGATGTTTGACACATACTTCAAACCTTGGATGTTCATGTGGATGTTCGACACGTACCGCCCTCCTAAACACTATTACAGACCCCTTCATGAAAACGGCATTTGGAAACTAGAGTACTCGGAGGAAACCCACCAAGCACTGGGAGAACATTAGTGATGGGAAGTTTGAATCATTTTAGTGACTCAGTTCTTTGAATCTTGTTCATCAAAATGAACAAATCTTTTTTTGAGACATTTAGTTCATTTCATTCTTTTGTTCAGAAATAAAATAAAATGTTCCATTTTCAATAAACAGACCCCCAATACGTCTACATGCAAAAATTTCGGCTATAGTTCCAGTAATGAAAATATTACAATGCAGTTAAGGACATATTATAATAAACATAATGAGTAGCTCACCTCTCATATCTTCTGGTCCAAGTCGTTTATTCTTTTGAATCTATTGCACTGCATATGGAAGTCACGTGACATTACCCATCGTTCATGAACGACCCATCACTAGAGAACATGCAACTCCACACACACACAGACCCCGAGGCGGAAATCGACCCCTCGACCCTGGAAGTTGCGAAAAGTGGACCTCTGGTAGAAATCAAACATTCCTCATTAGCACAGTCTCTTACTGTCTGCGATACCACAGATTCCTTCTTTAGTGATCTGATTGACATTAAGGGCTGGCTTTGGGTGACATGAGGCCTGCTTTCCTGGACAGACATCAAACCTCCATGTGGATTAAAGAATATTCAATGGCACTTGTTCCTCACTTTTATTTAAAGTCTATAAAACGGGCCTTGAGTGGTTGCAAGGTTGAATTTTTAACATTTCAGAAATAGATTGATTTAGGACTGTAATTCCTGAAGAAGACGCCCCAATGCTGACTGAGCGTTAATGATTATTAGTCTGTCACTCTCTTACCTCATACCACTTCTGTAGATGAGTGAGAAAGAACCGACTGCTCTATCACTCTAATACTCCCCAGATTTATCAGTCACAGATCGATTATACTGCGTTAAGTCAAGAGTTCACATGTGGAATGTAATTGGGCTGCCAGTCTATCAACCTCGTCTAATGGATTACTGCATTATTGTAGCCTAGATTATAATATCATCTGCATGCAGATAGAGATTATGAAAAGGACTATTAGTGATATTACTGTCGAAATACATCATTGCCTGCTTGCTGAGTAAATCAGGATGACATCATGGATATGAAAAAGGCTCCTGCTGTTATCTAGCGTCGACGCTGATTCATTTCAGATGAACTTTTCATTACATTTTCACGGATGATAAAATGCCTCCCGTATGCAAGCGAGTCCTGAATCCTGAACGTGGCCACCAGATGACATGACAAACTGGATATAATACCCTCCAAGATCTAAATGAGGTGCTTGGATGTGTATTTATGGCCGTCTCTAAGCCATGGAACGACAGGAGAAGATTTCGACACTGGTTTTCTTCTTCTCCGCTGACTTTACGAGCGGTGTTTCGAGTGTCAGCAGCTGTCTGACCTTAAAGCTCGTTTGTGGAGATTTATCACGGCGCGAAAGTGACGAATATTTCCTGTCACGTATTGATAATGAACGCAGCACACACACACACACACACACCAAAAAAAAAATCAGTCGACAATACAGTTGCTTTTATTTGGAGGAAGATGAACGTGTGTGTGTGTGTGTGTGTGTGTATGAAGGTTGCTTTACAAGTCTACTTAAGAGGAGAGTTGAGATGAAAGGTGAGAAAATGATCTAATTTTGAAGCTAGCTAACATGTTAGCACTATGCTAGCCCCTGTAGAGATAAAAACTAGTGGTTATGTTCATATTTATTTTACATTCTGTGGTATACATTGCACAATAATCTACTTGAATTCTTTTTGACATATTTCTAGACATCATTAACCATTTGAAGTCTTCTTATTAAGTCCACGATACATGATTAGCAAACACGATTACATTTGATACAGGCTAGCCTAAAAACAGGTTAAAAGGAGTCAGAACAACATTTTCCCACATTTTTCTTTATTTTATTTAGATTTTATATAAACATACACAAACAATTGCTAACATTTAAGTTGTTTTCACTCTCTTTTAGTGTTAGCATGAGACACTTCTGTATGCAATGTTAGCAAAAACAACATAGCTACAGCTAAGTGGAGCTGTCTGACTCGTCCTGGTGTCCTGCTTCTGGTTGGAGATCTCGTCACATGGAGGCCCCGTGTGGTCTGTCTGGGATGCGTGTGGTGACTGGGGACGGTTCCACTTCTCCACGAAGACGGTCTTGTCCTCGGCTCATGCAGACAGCTGTTCTCTGAGGACTCGTGATAGTTCAGGACTGGAGTTTCCTACAGTCTACCTGAGCCTCCAATAACGAACTGGACGCAATTTTAACTTAAACACATCTCCTGTTATACTGAACTTCCAGTCACACATAGTATTATGCAGATCAATCCCTGCTATCCGTCTCACCCAGATGAGGATGGGTTTCCATGTTGAGTCTGGTTCCTCCCTATTACCATCTCAGGGAGTTTTTCCTTGCCACTGTCGCCGTCGTCCTCGGCTTGTTCATCAGGGACAATCTTATCATTTTGATTCATACATACACATAACATCTCATACAAACTTAAATCATTTTTTAAATTGTGTAAAGCTGCTTTGCAACAATGTAAATTGTTAAAAGCGATAAATTGAATAAAATTGAATTGAATTGAATTACAGCTTAGCACAACCTTAGCCACATGTTAATACTGAGGTGAATTATTTTATGAATTATTTTTTATTAGTTTCACTGTCACCTTGCCCCTGAAAGGTCCAGGTTTGACTCCCGGCCAGGTTCGATTCCCGTCTCTGTGTGCATGGAGTTTGTATGTTCTCCCAGTGCTTGGTGGGATGCTTCGCGGGGTACACCCTATCCAGGTTCACTGAGTACTTACTCCCCTACTCACTGGGTTCACTGGTTAATTACTCCCCTACTCACTGGGTCCACTGGGTACTTACACCCATTCTTACTGGGTATTCTGGGTAATTACCCCCCTATTTACTGGGTTCACTGAACACTTACTCCATACTTACTAGGTTCTCTGGGCACTTACGCCTACTAACTGGGTTCACTGCGTACTTGCACTGGCCACTTACAGTACCCCACACTTGGTCTACTTGTATTTACCTCCCTCTTGCTGGATCCTCTAACTGGCTCCTTACCCCCTACTTCCTGGGGTCACTGGGTCATTACACCTTGAACTTACCCCATTTAAGTTTGTAGACATCAATTTGACATCTAATTTTAAGCCCAGACAGGACAAGAGATGGAACTGCCCAATCAGGCCTAGATTTTGCCGTTGTATCAAGTTTACATCTTGCATCCTACGCTCAAGATACAAAATGGGGCACTACAAAATTATCAACAAAACACTCTGAGCTTCTTAAAAAATATATTCTTCTCCATACTGCCCAAGGTTAAACCTACAGCTCTGTAGTCTTGCGCCACACCGCAATCGTGATGGTCTTATATTGGACACAGTTTCAGCCAGAGATCCACCTTTTTCCCCAAACCTATCGTTACTGCGTCAAAACGATAAATTAAAGTTTCAACCAGTTTTGTTCCTCTGGCTCTGACTTCTGCCATTTAAATGGAAAAGCAATGAGCCACCTGTGGACTGCAGTACAAGTGGAAAACATCCAACTCAGCAGGTAGTCCTGAGCTATTTAACACAAAATGACTCTGGATGCTATGCCAGTTTGATATTTATATATTATATTTTTATTCTCACTAGGAGGCGATATAATCAAAACAATATACTGTACACCATTGATTTCCTCCACTTTATTAGCAAAATGTTTAACTTAAAGGTATGACAAAAAAAAAAACAAGTACTGTTAACTAAAGCTATTTTTCTGTCACTGTGGTCTGTATGTTTCCCTCACACACCCTAAAAGTAAGTACTTTGACCTGCAAGCCTACTAAATATTTTATGTATATACATTTTATGTATTTTTAGAGTTATATAAACTCTAAAAAATCCTTAACTATCCCAAAGAGAGTCTGGAGAGGCTATCCTATGAGCTTAGAAATAAAGCTTGAACTTGTTGCTCGAGTTATTGTTTTGATAAAATTCATACTTCACAGGTACCTTTTTACATTTTTTAATAGATAAGAGTTGAATAAAAATTAGTACCGTAAATAATGTTTTTATTTGTTCTTCCTGGAGAAGTGGTTAGATCCTTTAAGTCTTGTAAAAAACGTGAAGTGGGGTCTCTATGGATCGGACTTGTTAGTCCTGAACATTTTACAAATGCTTGACTCGATTGAGATTTGAGGAGTTTATACCCCAAGACAACAGTTTAAACGCCTAATTACCATTCTTGAACCATTTTTACCTTTGTCATCATCTTGCTGAACAAGGCCACTTCTATTAGGGAGCACTGTTTCCTTAAAGGGGTGTCTATCCATCCATCCATCCATCTAGGAACCTCTGTAGTCCAACTAGGGACAC
The DNA here is from genome assembly GCA_030014365.1 of Clarias pachynema. Taxonomy (NCBI): domain Eukaryota; kingdom Metazoa; phylum Chordata; class Actinopteri; order Siluriformes; family Clariidae; genus Clarias; species Clarias pachynema. The sequence goes on along the minus strand of JAQMYL010000010.1, from coordinate 5,905,582 downwards.
ATTTACACACTATGGCCAATTTGGGAACGCCAGTTAGCCTAATCTGCTTGTCTTTGGACAGTGAGAGGATGCACACAGACCCCGAGGCGGGAATCAAACCTGGACCCTGGAAGTGCAAGGCAACAGTCCTAACCACTACGCAACAGTGTTTAGGTAGGTGTTACATCTCAAAGTAACATTCACATGAACACCACAACGTAAGGATTCCCAGCAGAACATTGCCCAAAGCGTCACATGGACTCCCCCAGCTTGTCTTTTATCCATAGTGCATCCTGATCCTATCTTTTTCCCAGGAAAGTGACACACATACAGAGATGATTTTCTCCTTTGGTGCAGCAATCATTCTGGACAGATTCTGATCGACTACAGACTTCAAATAAACTGAAATTTTTTTTTTGAGTGGTGTTAGTTTCTGCTTCTGTTCCATCTTATGTTGGTAGTTTTTAAGACAACTTGGGTCTAAAATAGAATATTTTAAGGTAAAATGCCTGTGGATCCAGTTTGTATAGTGCAGCATGTAGTTCAAATCACAGGTTTTGATTTAATGCCGTGGTTCTAAAGTGTTGCTGTTTCTATGGCACCATCTTCTAAAGGAAGATACATGGCAGATGCTTCACATATACAAAAAAACTAAAGATGTGTGTGACGAATGACATGGTGAGGTCTTTGTTGGGGGAAGTCTTCAATGCCAGTGCTGTAATAATTCGAGGTAAAGCATGCTGATATGAGAAAGACTTCATGATGGAGATGTTTGTGTTTTTATTGTGCCCCAGGTAAATTAAAATGAGGCTCATGAGGGAAAGACACTTTAATGCTGCCGTACCATGAGCAATAACAAGCCCTAATTTAAGCAATTTAGATAAAGAAGTATGATTTCAAAATTGCATCATTATGCCATGCTGTGTTTTTTTTAATGATTTTCATAGCAGAACTCCTGTCGTGTTTTATTCCTTACATACTTTCTGCTCAGCGTCTTCTGATTTATTGCGTCTGCCTAATTCATCGACAGTAAATCTTTTCATTTGTGGTAGCCCTGCTGTTTTTATTTCCCTCAAGGTCAGAGAAAGGTTTTGTTCTTCATAAATAACGCCATCAGACGGCGCGTTGTTTTAGGCTTACGGGATTAGTGAATAGGAATAAATGCAAGTGTCATTTCATCAAAATAAATGGACTCTGACGGTTACGTTCAGGCAGTCTGAAACGAGGACACGCGGAAATATGGAGAGAGAGAGAGAGAGAGAGAGAGAGAAATGCGAGTGAGGTGAGATGAAGATGAGTCCAAGCAGCCTGGCAGAAGCAAGAAAAGAAGCACAGGAGTTACAGAGTCCATATAATAAAGAATGAGTGAAAAAAACAACGCAATGGATAGTACTGGCGGGTTTCCTCCAGGTACTCCAGTTTCCTTTCCCCGTCCAATGACATGTAGGATGAACTAATTGGTGCTTCCAATTTGTCCATAGGGTGTGAGTGAGAGTGTGAAAGTGTGTGTGTGCTTGTGTGTCCTGCAGTTGACTGGCACTCTGTCCAGGATGTACCCCGCCTCACGCACCAAGTTTCCCAGGACAGGCTCCAGGCCTCTTGCGAACCAGTACAGGATAAGCGGTATAGAGATTGAGTGAGAGAGTAAATGAGAAGAACAGATGGTAAAATGACCGAAGGAAAGATAGAGATCCGTGGAATAAGACAAGTAATGATGAGCTGAGTGAGTGTGAAATAAGTAATTTTTTCTGTTGGTAATGTTATTTCTCATCTTTCCACTTTACACCCAGCATTCCTTTATAATTCCTTTACATTTCCTCACTTTATTTTTTATAAATCAAATCAATCAATTGTAAATGTTTTAAATAATATCTCTATAATGCATGCACACACATACCCACACACCTTTAAAAGGTCATTTTTTCCCTCCTTGACCGATTAAATGGTTGTTAACTTGACAAGGAAGAGGAATTTTGGCACACCTGCTGAGATAATGAGCGTTAAAAGAATAAAACGTTCCCTCGGTTTCTGTCTCGTCAGAACCACACTGACTTTTACTAGTGGGTCTGGATTAGTGCACATGAGCAATATCCTTTAATAAATGTCAGCTTGAGAGAACAGTGTGCATGCCAGGATAAGCAGACTGGGCCATATAAACCAGCCGTGCTTATTTGCATGGAGATTTATCAGCACACCAGATCTGTACACACAGACATTTTCTGCTCCGCTCGTCACAGAGGCTTCATGCAGCTTAATGCGTTACACCATCGCCTTGTGCACACTTTGTACATCTGCTCCTGTGTGCTGCTGAGGGGGAGATCAGGTTACTTGCAGACATCTCCATCCACCATCTATCCATCTGTCTATCCATCTATTAATCCTTCCATCCATCCATCCATTGTCTACATCTGCTCCTGTGTGCTGCTGAGGTGAAGCTCAGGTTACTCGCAGATATCTCCATCTATCCATCCATCCATCCATCCATCCATCCATCCTGTTCATCCTCTGCTTACATCTGCTCCTGTGTCCTGCTTAGGTGAAGCTCAGCTTCCCCACAAACATCTCCATCCATCCATGCATCCTATCCTTACATCTGCTCCTGCGTGTGCTGCTGGGTAAATCTTAGACTACTCTTAGACATATCCATCCATCCATCCATCCATCCATCTGTTCATCCTCTGCTTACATCTGCTCCTGTGTGCTGCATACAGTAGGTGAAGCTCAGCTTCCCCTCAAACATCTTCATCCATCCATCCATCCATCCATCCATTTATTAATCCACTGTGTGCATCCATTCATCATCTACATCTGCTCCTGGGTGTGCTGCTGAGGTAAAGCTCACCCTACTTTCTGACACTTCCATCCATCCATCTATCCATCATCCATCCTTGATTTAATCCATTGATCACATCTGTTCCTGTGTGTGCTGCTGAGATAGAGCTCAGGTTATTCTCATCTACCAGTCCAAAGTTTAGACACACCTTCTAACTCCATGCTCTTTATTTCTTTTTTTACACTGTAAAACAATGTTGAATGCATCCAAAATATGCAATAATCTCCTTTAAAGAGTTAATGGTGAGATGTGTCTGATGATCTGTAAAACCTTCATAATGTCTCTAATCTGAGGTGCTGTTTGTTAATTGGTGATTTCTGAGGCTGGTAACAAACATATGGTAAGTCCACATGTGTTATTTTATAGTTTTGAAAATATTAGTGTTGTTGTAGAATGTAAAAAATAATTGATTTAGAAGGTGTGTCCAAACTTTTGACTGGTAATCTACATCCATCCATCCATCCATTGTGGACATCTGAACCTGTGTGTGCTGCTCAAATTACCCCCAGGTTACTCTCTAAATATTCTAATAATTAGTTTCACCTAAATATCAGTTCAACAAGCACCCATAGACCCTTTCATTTAACCACCCATCCATCCATCCATCCATCCATCCATCCATCCATCCATCCATCTATCTATCTATCTATCTATCTATCTATCTATCTATCTATCTATCTATCTATCGCCATGCACTTCACAAATCTGGAATTTATGGAAGAGTGGCAAGAAGAAAGCCGTTGTTGAAAGAAAGCCATAAGATGTCTCGTTTTTAGTTCCACATGGCTTGTCACAAACTGCAAACGAGACTTCTCATGGCTTTCTTTCTGCTTACAACTAGTCCTGTGTGTCCTACTGAAGTAAAGCTCAGCCTGCTCTCAGACATCTACACCCATTCTACCATCCATATATCCATCCTTACATCTGCTGTTAGGTAAAGCTTAGACTATCTATCTATCTATCTATCTATCTATCTATCTATCTATCTATCTATCTATCATAAATTAGTCTCAACTATAAAATATTATTATTATTATTATTATTAATATAAACTAACAACTATCCATCTATCATAAATTAATATATTAATCTATCTATCTATCTATCTATCTATCTATCTAGTAATAATAATAATAATTATTATTATTATCATTATTATTATTATTATTATTATTATCATCATTATTATCATCATTATTATTATTATTATTATTATTATTATTATCATCATCATTATTATTATCATTATTATTATTATTATTATTATTACCAGTCTCGACTCTCTATCTACTTATCTGTTCACTTTTCAGGGAGTAAAATATATAAACAACAGATAAATAAATAATATCGCACTAATACTCTCCCTGTGCTCTCTCCCTGTGTGTGTGTGTGTGTGTGTGGAGCAGCAGATCATGACTCCGAGTGAAGTCCAGCTGGAGTTTATCTGAAGTGCTGCTGATGTTTCGGGGGGGAACAGGATCATGTCGGGACACCGGAGACCCGCGGCGGTAAGGTGACGCATTTAAACACTTATTTTCCTTCACAAACGACATGTTTAAAGCGTCCTGCTTATTTTATCTTGCGGTTATTTGCACCGAATTTCCTCGTTTTCAGCTGTTGTGTTGGTTGCGGGATCCTGATCGCGGTTTATGAGGAACTGAACCGGTTCCTGTTGCTGTGGAAGTTTGTGTCCAGTGATTAGTTTTAACCTCTAAATAACGCGCTGTAAATAACGCGGTGTGTGTGTGTGTGTGTGTGTGTGAGGGTCGTAATTCATGGACATTTTACTAAAGCTGAAAGTCTTCATTGGCGGCTATTAAAATGATTTGAATAAAAAATAAAATAAAAACACTTTTCCGATCACAATCTTACTAAACTCCACTATTACACTATTACACTATTACAGCACAACTGCAACATTGTATCACATCCACAAGAACACAAGCGGCAACACAGTAACACAGTAACGTTTTATCTCAAATATCCGAAATAATTCGAAAACGAATGAATCAGTGACGTCATCTCTAATAATGAGTATTTGCATTTATTTTTCATACAGAGTACAGCTTCTGAAAAAGTATTTATTCATTTACATTATTATTATCAT